>JAKUCM010008899.1:0-16049 GCA_023374145.1 Lepidium sativum | reverse complement strand
AAATAACATTAAAACTATTTGTATATAATAAGGCCAAACCTCCACTTAATTCTCTTGGTTCTACCAATATTAATATCTCATAGCTAGGATGAGCTTGGATTTTTTCCATAAATAAATTATCTCCTTTTGTTTCTGAGATAAAAGTGAATTTTGATCTAAACCTTTTCCATAAATCTCTAAGATTACTCACTGAAATTGGATTCTTAACCCCTGAATACTCCAACTGAAAATACTAAACATTATTAATAACTTGATAGGAAGTGTGATTCCGAATAATCTCCACATGTGAAACCCATTTATCATGTTCAAGATGACTCCATGATCCAATATTCGTCTCACCTTTCTTTAGCCACAAGTGATATTGTTTGATTAATTAGATCTAGTCTGATGGAATAACTTTCTATCCATCTTTCCAGCCTCAATGCTACCCATATTTTAGCTTCAACCAGAGCGCAATTAACCATCGACTTTATTATGATCCTAAGACTATTAATCTACTCTTAAAAAATGTTTGGAAACCAAATTCTTTTCAGTCTTGTAATAACATCTAATAATTAGGCATAGGTAGATTTCTTCTCACTACACTATAGTAGATTAAAATTTTGTTTAAAGGTAGAATTTTAGACTATGAACCAGATTTTTTCAATCCAATTGTTGACAACAAAAAATTTAAAATGCAATGTTCCGTAAATAATAAACCTCTTTTTGCAACATACATCATGTTTTCCTCCTCAGTTATAATGTCCAATCTTGGCTACCTTTTCATTCAATGCAGCGACCTCTGCCAGTGAATCACTTTGTTTTCCTGAGCTTTCTGCATCAATATTAGAAAACACATTGATAGCTTTGCAATCTGCGATGAGCATTTCCGTCTCTTATATATCCTTTCTTGAAATGGAGATGATGCCTCTCTTGCATGTTTAATCAACATTATTAGGGTAAAATCTTGGACCATGAACCTTTTTGTCTCCCTCCCTATTTTAAAAAGGGACCCAAAGCTGGATCATCACTGTTTGTAGTGGGATGAACACAACTTTTTATTGATTCGAGAAGAAAAAGAGATTACAAAATGAGTTTAGAATTCCCTTAATGAGACAATAGTGATAATCGGTATTTGCTCGAGAGAGAAGAAGATATGATCCTCTGCTCGGCGATCCGAGAAACTGCATTTATAGGCTGCAATAAACTTGTTTATTGTATTACATAGCTCAAAACTCATTTCCTAAAACTTTTAAATTTTCCAATTGTTTTCATTTTTGCCGAGTTCGTCTATATTTATACCACTAAAATCAATACATTTTAAACATGTATTTAAATAACTTCCTAAAATTTTGGATTTTTGGGATTAAAATTATCTACTTATTTAATAATAATTCTTTGATAAGTGTGCATTCAAGCAAAAAAAAAATATTTGAGCAGAAAAAGTAATTGACAACATAGAATTAATTTAGTGACAAATCATTCATATTATAGACTTTATTAACATATTTGGAAATCAAGATTATTTAAAAAAAAAGTCTCACATTTGACCTCGAGATTAATTTTTAAGAAAGTTTAAGAAATTCCTTTTGAAAAATAGTCCTTTCAAAAATACCATTTTCAAAAGCAAAAAAATCCTTTTAATGTAAATTTTTATTAAAGGAACAAAGCAAAATGGTACTTTTGTAATTTTAAAAATTCTTAGTGATAGTTGGAAAATAAATTTCAGTCCCAAAATTGTGTAGAAATAGATGAATATAATATATATATATATATAAAAGATAATTGTTTTTTAGGAGAATTACTAAGCTAGTCTTTTGTCATTTCTAATTAACTACAATAGTTCAAAAACATTTTTATTACAATTCTATTTTTTCAGAATTATAATACTGTTTTACCTCTCTTTCCTCTCAAAAATAAAAATAATAATTACAAAATTGCCATTAATGAGTAATTCCACGTCACCAAACAGAAAACCTACAAATTTGTTTTTGAAATGTTGTTGATTTCGTTGTCAAGTGTTTGATGTTTTCATTTTCCTTTGATGTAGGTTTAATTGACTAAAGTTACGTAACTTTACAAGTTTAATTGTTTGAATTTAATTTTCCTTGTTTTAGTTTTTGTTGTTGTAGGTTTTCTTTAATTATTTTGGTTATGTAGGTTTACAAGTTCAACTCTAAGTGACATTTCTCATACGAAACTCTGAACAAATTCGTTTTCTAGGTTTTCGATTGCCTTTGTTGTCGGTTTAGTTTTTTGTTTTGTAGGTTTTGTTTTTTATTTGTTGTAGGCTTAAGTTTACGAGATATCATTCTCTTTTGTAGGTTTATCTATTAGGTATTGTATATTTTGTAGAAGTGGTTTGTCTTCTTTCTCGACTTGGTTTTTGTATGTTGTAAGTTTAAAGGTTTTTTGTTGTAGGTTTTTTTTATTTGTTGTAGGCTAGTCTGCAAGTTTTCTTTTTTAGGTTTATCGACCATGTATTGTATGTTTTGTAGGATTGATTTTTCTTCTTTCTAGACTTAGTTTTGTTTGTTATAGGTTTAATGATTCTTTGTTGTAGGTTTATTTTTCATTTCTACGGTATGTGTTGTACGTTTATATGTGTAAGTATATGTGTAAGACATGCTTCTTTCAACTGTAGGTTTACTTTTACATCTTGTAGGTTTTACTACTTCGTTGTTCTCCAGTTATCATACGAATTAGTTCTTTTACTTTGTAGGTTTTAATATTGTATATTCTACGTTTACAAGTTTAGTGTTGTAGGTTTATCGTGCCTCGATTGTAGGTTTTATGGGCCCTTTTGTTGGTTTTACTTTTAAGACCCTAGGACTTGAAAAGTACTTTACCCCAAAATTAATACACACCTACCTTCTTCTTCTACAAACCCACGACGCCGTCTCAAACCATTGATACTATTTTCCATCTTCATTGAAGATATAACCCTTTGAGCTTGTGTTGAATCTCTTGAGATGTATCAACTTTAATTAATTTGTGGAGAATGGAGGGGTGATGATAATCACTGGCTTTTTTATGTGGATAGATCTCACGGCTCCTGATATGCACCATTGATTTTGCTCGGGAGCCCCATGGGTTTCTGGGATCCGAACAATATTTTCTGCTCCTCTTTGTACTTAGCATGTCTAGATGCCCGACATAGAGCATCTGACACTGACGCGAAATTTCGAAGGAATCGTCACTCCAAGTTGTAAAGATAGTCCTTGGTCTTCAAAGAATTTGAGTAACCCCCACCTTAGGTATATCAAACCTAAGATTGTTGTTGTTTCAACTCGCCTTCAATTAAGCAAGGTGGTAGAACCACGGGATGTTGACTCGAGTAGCCCCCACCTTTAGTATATTAAACCAAAGATTGTTGCTATTTCGACTCGCCCCTTCACGCCGATGGCTAGGAATGGCCACACAAGTGTGATGGAAATCACTTGATAAACCAGTTTGATCCCTTGGATATGACACACCAAGAAAGATCGAAAAGTTCACAAAGAACAAAAAGAGAATCACTCTCACAATTTATTGATAAAAAGTTGTATCCTCACAAATGAGAATTACATGAGTCTATAAAGAAGAGAAAGGACTCTCTAGATTCCTCTAAACTTATTGAATGTCTTAAATATAAAGAGTAAAGACTACTAAGTAAATGACAAGTAAATGTCACAATTTACTATGACTTGAATGAGAAGGACTCTTGAACTTTTGGCCTCCAAAATATCTTTTAGTCTTCCAAATTCGTCACTATTCATGGGCTGAACTTTAAGACTTGATTTAGGACTTCTCTTGGACTTGTAGAAGGCTCAAAGTGGTTTGGACTTGGCAAGTATAAAGTCCAATAGATTCCTTATATTGTTCTTTGTCCTAAAGGCCTTGAATAAATCCACAAATCCTCTCCTTGATTTGTTTAGCCCGTGATCTTGTAATTGGACCGACTGGAATCTCCAAAGCTTTCTTGTGATCTTCATTGCTTAGCTCCAAGTTCTACTTAGCTTCCTTTCTGTTTTTCATGATCATATCATCCCCTTCCTCTTGAAAAGGATTTGACCTCAAATCAGGTTCATCTGCATCAAAAGGAATCAAGTCAGAAATGTTAAAGCTAGAACTGATGTTGTACTCACTTGGCAAGTCTATCTTGTAGGCGTATTCATTGATCTTTTCTAAGACTCGAAATGCCCCAATGGCCCTTGGCATTAGCTTAGACTTCCTTTGAGCTGGAAACCGTTCCTTCCTCATGTGAACCCAAACTAAGTCTCCGGGTGTAAAGCTCTTCTCACGCCTTCCTTTGTTAGCTTGCTTTTGATATTGCTTAGTCTTTTGCTCAATGTTAAGCCTCGTCTTTTCATAAAGCTTTTTGACCATCTTAGCTTTCTTTTTCCCATCTACTTGAATGCTCTGTGCACATACAACAAAGCCTATAAACACAAGGTTATCCGAACAAAAGGTACAATTTTTCAAGTTAGCATATAGCTTTTTCTTTCTTAGTACACTTAAAACCGATTTCAAATGCTCATTGTGTTCTTCCAAAATTTTGCTAAAAACCAGAATATCATCAAAGTAGACAACCACAAACAAACCAATAAAATGTCTCAAAACATGGTTCATTAACCTCATGAACGTGCTGGGTGCATTAATTAAACCAAAAGGAATGACTAACCACTCATAAAGACCATGTTTTGTTTCAAAAGCAGTTTTCCATTCATCACCATCTTTCATTCGAATTTGGTGATATTCACTCTTAAGATCAATTTTAGAAAAGACACAAGAACCATGCAGCGCATCTAACATATCATATAAGCGAGGAATTGGGTGTTTATACTTTACCGTGATATTATTGATCGATCTACAATCAACACACATGCGCCAAGTTCCATCCTTCTTAGGAACTAGTAAAACGGGCACGATACATGGAATCATGCTCTCACAGATATATTCTTTCTCCATCAGTTCACTCACTTGCCTTTGCAACTCCTTGGTCTCTTCCAGATTGGTTCTATAGGCTGGACGGTTTGGAATGGATGCTCCGGGTACAAATTCTATTTGATGCTCAATCCCTCGGATTGGAGGTAGACCACTAGGGTTCTCATCAGGAAATACATCTCCAAAATCCTGCAACAAAAAAGAAACACCACTAGGCAAACCGGGGTCAAGGTTAGTAGAACTCATAACGACCTCTTTGTACATAAGTACAAATATAGGTTGATGTGAAACCAAAACTCTCTTTATCTCACTTGACCTCACAAAGAAATTTTGGGTTTTCTCTCTTTTCTCTCTTTGTGTGTTTCACTGACAAGCTCACTCTTTTTTAGTGTTTCTCTCTCAATCTCACTCTCTTTTTGTTTTTTTTGTGTGTTTGAATCACTCATAGCTCTCTCCTCACGTTGCTTTAGAAGCAAATAATCTTGGTAGATCTCATTAGGAGTCATAGGAACAAGCGTAACAGTTTTCCCCTTATAACAAAATGAATGCTTGTTGGTGAAACCATCATGAACAACTTTCCGATCAAACTGCCACGGTCTCCCAAGAAGAATATGTCCAGCCTCCATTGGCACAATATCACAAACCACCTCGTCCTTATACTTCTCAATGCTAAATGGAACCACAACTTGCTTTGGCACTTTGAATTCTCCAAACTCACTTAAACATTGAAGCTTATACGGCTTGGGATGTTTTCGAGTAGTCAATCCCAGTTTCTCGACAAGTGTAGTACTCGCCACATTCGTACATCTCCCTCTATCAATTATAAGACTACATGCCTTATCAAGAACAAGACATCGCATGTAGAATAGATTCTCACGTTGCACGTTCTCCTCTAGTTTACCTTGCACACTCAAAGACCTTCTAGCTACCAAAAGATCACCTTTGGTTGCAGGTAGCTCCAGCTCATCTTGAGATGACATAGAATCTGAAACCACTTAATCCTCAGTTTCATACTCTCCATTGGATCTAAGTATTATGGCCCTCTTGTTTGAACATTCATTTGCATAATGTCCCCTGCCATGACACTTAAAACATTGCACATCACGATTTCTTGTAGAAGAGGGTTGAAATTTACCTTGGACCTCTTGTCGACTAGTATTCGGTTTGGATTCAAACTTTGGTTTTGGAACAGTTTTGTCTTCGTGTGAGTAGTTAGGACGTTGAGTAATAGAACTCATGCCATAAGTTTGGCGTGTGCTACCCTTCCTCTTGAGCTGCTGCTCCACCAAGATAGCCTTATGCAACATATCTTCCAATTCCACATAGTGTTGCATCTCTACTAAGTCTTGGATCTCACGATTCAAACCGCTAAGAAATCTTGCCATGGTAGACTCACGATCTTCTTCTATATCGGCTCTCATAATAAGTATTTCCATCTCTTGAAAATAATCCTCCACACTTTGGTTGCCTTGCACCAATCTCCTAAGTTTTTGATGTAACTCTCGATGATAGTGACTAGGAACGAACCGTCGTCTCATCAAGGTTTTCATGTCTTCCCAAATCTCAATGGGTCTTTCTCTATTTCTTCTCCTGCTTGTCACCACTTGATCCCACCAATTAATAGCATAATCATAAAATTCAGTGGCTGCAACTTGTACCTTGTTTAGCTCGTAATAGTTTTGACAATCAAAAACGAGTTCAATCTTTTTCTCCCATTCGAGATAGGCATCTGGATCATTCTTTCCTTGAAATGATGGAATTTTCAGCTTAAGTCCCCCTAAATTATCTTCAGCCCGACATCTTTCTTCCCTAGCTCGTCTAGGTCTCCTTCGACTCGAGGTAGATGAGTGTCCATCTCGACCATAGTAGTCAACACCGCCTCTTTGTACTTCCGCCGGTGGTGGATCTCCTTGTACGTTAGTCAACCGAGGTTGTTGCCTAAGTGCTATCTCATTTTGAACTTGATCCAAACGTTCATTGACGGCTTCCATCTCAACTCTCAACAAACTGGTCATCTCTCCCATCAAAGCTTGAATTTGGAGATTTTGAATTCCTTGTATTTGCTCACCCTCCGTATTGTCGTTATTGTCGTTTGACATACTTAGAACCTGTAAAAAATATTTGTTAATAGAAAAATGCATCACAATCTCTCAAGTGTTTGACACACAAGTGTTTCCCTAAAATTATTGGCTTTTCCCTCAAATGTTCTCACAACCTTACGCTTTTTTCCTCTCTTTTTGAATCTCAAAATGTTCTTATAAAACTAATCAAACACTCTTTGATTTGTTTTCCCCAAGGGTCAATGACCTAACAAGTATCACACAACTCAAGTATTAGATAGATCTTGGTACACAAACAAACAACGAACAAGATTTTTTTTAAATAAATAATAGAAAATGAAGAGTTTTTTTTTCTTTTTTTTTTCCTTTTTTTCTTGTTTTTTTCTTTTTTTTTCTTGCTTTTTTCATTTTTTTCTTTAATTAATTAAGAAGAAAATATGAAAAGATAAAAGTTGGAAAGATAGAAAATGAAAAGATAAAAGATGAAAAGATAGAAGATGAATAAATAGAAGATGAAAATATAGAAGTTGGAAAGGTAGAAGATGAAAAGATAGAAGATTACTAGATAGAAAATGAAAAGATTAACTAACTTGGAAGTGTGCTCGGATACCAAATGACGCGGAATCCCCACGGAATCGTCGCTCCAAGTTGTAAAGATAGTCCTTGGTCTTCAAAGAATTTGAGTAACCTCCACCTTAGGTATATCAAACCTAAGATTGTTGTTGTTTCAACTCGCCCTCAATTAAGCAAGGTGGTGGAACCACGGAATGTTGACTCGAGTAGCCCCCACCTTTAGTATATTAAATCAAAGATTGTTGCTATTTCGACTCTCCCCTTCACGCCAACGGCTAGGAATGGCCACACAAATGTGATGAAAATCACTTGATAAACCAGTTTGATACCTTGGATATGACACACCAAGAAAGATCGAAAAGTTCACAAAGAACAAAAAGAGAATCACTCTCAAATTTATTGATAAAAAGTTGGATCCTCACAAGTGAAAATTATGAGTTTATAAAGAAGAGAAAGGACTCTCTAGATTCCTCTAAACTTATTGAATGTCTTAAATATAAAGAGTAAAGACTACTAAGTAAATGAAAAGTAAATGTCACAATTTACTATGACTTGAATGAGAAGGACTCTTGAACTTTTGGCCTCCAAAATATCTTTTAGTCTTCCAAATTCGTCACTATTCATGGGCTGAACTTTGAGACTTGATTTAGGACTTCTCTTGGACTTGTAGAAGGCTTAAAGTGGTTTGGACTTGGCAAGTATAAAGTCCAATGGATTCCTTATGTTTTTCTTTGTCCAAGAGGCCTTGAATAAAATCCACAAATACTTTCCTTGATTTGTTAGCCTGTGATCTTGTAATTTGACCGACTGGAATCTCCAAAGCTTTCTCATGATCTTCATTGTTTAGCTCCAAGTTCTCCTTAGCTTTCTTTCTGTTTTCCATGATCATATAAGACACCGTTTGGTCGATTGACAAAGAGATCTCTTTAAAGTGCCTCATCATAAACTGTTCAGATACGCAAGGCTTCGATGGCAATGTTTTCGTTGATTCTAGCTTTAATCATGATTTTTATAAAACAGCTGAGAAACGATTTTAAGCATCGTCGTTCCCTTGTCTTCGTGAAGGCAACTCTACTGCCGAAGTATCCTGATTAACGAATATGGCATACTACTTCATAAACAACTCAGCTAGTTGAGTAAAGTTTTTGATGGACTCGGCTAGTAGTTTGGTAAACCACACAAGTGCATCCCTAGTTAGATTTTCTCTGAAAAGCTAACATTACTCGACATCTTCCTGGTCGGGGCTGTAATGATGGTTAGAGCTTCGGTTGGTTGATGTAGGTTTGGGGCATATCGTTGGCATTTCTCGCACTTCTTCAAGTAGTTTTCGCTATCGCTCGTGTCTGTGCTACTGTTCTGGCTGATCTCCCCGGTACAGATCACATTTGTTGAGGTGTTGACCTCTCCTGACTTACTTGTGCTAGATATGGGGTTGACTATAGTTACGGCTATTTACGGGGTGCTTGGTTTTTCTTTGAGATCAACCGGGATTATCTGGTTGAATAGCACATCCTTTGTCTCGTACTCTCCATTTCACTGCCGAACTACTAGCTGCGAGTTGTTGTGTGCTTTAATTGCCTTTATTCCTAAGCTTGACGCAAGTTGTAGCCATGCTATGAGGTTCTCATACTCTGCCTCGTTGTTTGAAGTTTGTATCCAAGTCGAAAAGACTGCTCCAGGATCTCGCCAACTGGCGATGTTAGGCGGATTTCTATTCTTGATCCTGTTTTGGATGATGGTCCATCCACGTGCAGTTTCCATACTAGCACGCTATCGGACACATCATGTGGCTGGGCGAGTTCCACAACGAAGTTAGCTAGGACCTGGGACTTGATTACTGTTTTGACTCTATATTTGATGTCGTACTCGCTTAGCTCGATCGCCCTTTGACAAGTCGTCCCGACTGATTGGGTATGTGGAGCACAACGCGAAGTGGATGTTCTGTTACCACGATTATCCAGTGTGACTGGAAATAGGGCCAAAGTTTCCTTGCCGAAGTTACTACTGCTAATACCAATTTTTTGATAGCAGGGTAGCGTATCCCAGCGCCTATTAATGTTTTGGTGACATAATAAATCGGCTTCTGATCACTTTTCTCTTTTTGAACTAGTATGCTGCTTAGAGCTGCAGATGATACTCCTACGTAGAGGTATATAGTTTGGCCATCAACCGGCTTCACCAGGATTGGTGGGGTAGGCAATTAGTTTTTCAGAAGGATCAACGCTTTATCGTACTCCACATTCCATTCAAATATCATATTTCATTTCAATAATTTATAAAATGGAAGACACTTATCTGTTGATTTCGATATAAAATGGTTTAATGCCACGATACGCCCCGTCAAATGCTGCACCTCCTTCTAGTTTCTTGGGGGTGGTGAATCTATCAGCGCGCTGATTTGCCGCAGATTTTCTTCAATACCCCGTTCAGCCACTCCGAAAGAACACTCTGCTAGCTGCTTTATGTGATCTTCTGCGCAAACAAATTTCACAAGCATGACGTCTATGTAGACTTCCATCGTTCTTCCCAATTGGTTGGCGAACATAGTATTTACGAGACGTTGTTAGGTTGCACCTGTATTATTCAAACCACATGGCATTACCTTGTAACAATATGTACTATGATGCGGTCTTCTCCTAGTCCTCTGGATGCATAGGAATCTGGTTGTAACCTATGAATGCGTCCAATAAGGATAACGTCTGGTAGCATATTGTCGCTTCTACTAGTAAATCGATGTACGGGAGTGGGTAATTATCCTTTGGACAAGCCTGGTTCAGATCGATGAAGTTGACGCATACTCGCCACTTCCCATTTTTCTTCTTGATTACAACTGGGTTTGCCAGCTATTCTAGGTATTTGACTCGCAGATCAATTTCAGTTTCAGTAAACAGTTGACTTCGTCATTTACTGCCTTGGCCTGTTCATTACCCAATTTTCTTCTTTTTTGCCGAACAATTTTATATGTGGTGTCGACGTTTAACTCATGGGATACCATAGCAGGGTCAATTCGAGGTTGACCAGGCAAAAGTTTCTACGTTATTACGAAGAAATCTGGTCAACTCTTCTTTCACTTGAGGGTTGAGGTTGTGACCGATATTAATCACTCGATTCAGGGCTGTTGGGTCGATCTATAATGGGTTCTTGCATTTTCTGGTTATTTGCTCTGTCGACGTTTCAAGCTGCTTTAACTGCTACGCTGTGTTGGTTTTGGCCAGCGCGTAGCTTTCTCCATAACATCGTCTAATTCTTTGGCTTCCTCTTATTCTTGCGTCCCCACAGGGTGTCAGGAAATTTAAAAATTGGTGGCACATTGAGACCACTACTTTCATGGTGTTCAACCGTGGTCTTCTGAGAATCGCATTGCATGGAGCCGCTCTATCAACTACAACGAACGTTATTATTTATCTCATTCCACAGGTTTTGATTAATAGCGCTATCCTATTTAGAGACATTTTCGTTTCTCCTGCAAACCTTTTTAGTGGGGTTTGCTCATTGTCGAGTTATGTGTTCCTAAGGCCTATCCTTAGGAAAACGTCATGGAACAAGACATCCACTGATCTTCTTGTGCATATCAGTATACACGCCAGTTCGACTCACGTTACGTCCAGCTAGATCACTAGTGGGTGGTTTAATCCGGCAATATCTTTGTGCCAAAATATGATGTCGGTGTGCTGGAATTTAATTGAATTCACGGATTTCATGCGATACCGTGACCTTCCTTCTATAAAATCTACCACTGCTTTCTGTATTGGTGGGTTATCCTCCCGGTCATGGCGATCTGATTCAAAACTTTGGTCAAAATGACCCTGCCTACTCGAGTCCCCATGCTCTTTCCATTCCTTTTTCATTCCCTCGAGCCATTTTTCTTCCTCCTTGAGATACCTCACGATTATACAGTTCTCAAGGTCGTGACCCCTGGCCTGATGCTAATCACAAAACATCTTTGGGTAGTAATCATTGTGCCTCATGAGGACACGTTTTCTTTCCACCGCATTTGCGTGCTTTCCCTCGGTCTTGGTTTTCTCCCTACAACTTTCACCTCGAGTCTTTGAGACTTTTCCTGGGGATGGAATCCCTTGATTTCCTCCCAGTTTGCATAATTTGTCGCTCCGTGGAGCGCGTCAATAAGGTGCTCGGAGGGTTTTGGATGAAACTTGCTCGGAAGATAAACTTTGGCCATAACCCGCAGTCTCATGCGATTAGCGCTACCTCATCGCGTATATGTGCGCTTTTTTGCCTTTGCTGCTTTAAAGCGGTCTACGTATTGATGAACTGGTTCAAACTTTTCTTGCTTCAGATGCATTAATGTTTTAGCGGTGACTTGGTGCTCAATGAAGATCGAGTACTGTGCCAGAAGGGCTTCAGCAAGTTGTTTGAATCCGTCAATCAAACTTGGTTTTAGCGCTGAGAACCAATCCAACGCTGCTCCTTGCAGTTTTTCAGCGAGTAATCAATAGAATCCTACAGCATGCTCTGATGGTGGTAGGTAAGCTTTGTCTGCCACCAGTCGGTACAACTTTAAGAACACCGCGGGATCAGAATCGCCACAGTACTGTGGGAATTTTAACTTCCATATTTGCTGAATTTTGGCCGCTGACACCCTTGAGTTCAACGACGTACTGAGCGTTTGCTCAATAACACGGTGTAGCTCTGGAGCTGAGGTCGTCGCGTGGTGGACTTGGGTCCTCATTGTGTTTTTTTCCTCTTGGGTCTTTCACATCATTGACAACAAACGTGTCATCCTTTCTGATTCCTCGTTGTGACGATCTGAGTCATCTTTCATCGTCTCTGGAAGCTCGCTTCCAAATCCGCCCTGTTAAGCTCGCTCTACATCTTTTGGTGCTTGTTGTTACTCCCTCGATAGGGTGTGGATCAGTTCCTCGTTGGAACGCTTTATGCTGTCCAACTAATCCTCGTGTTGCTTACTTGGCTTTTCTATTTGTTGTGCCAAAATCTTGTTTCTTTGTTCACTCTGACGTGCATGTTCTGCCAATTGTAGCACGAGTGCACGGAGCTCTGAATCATTCGAGTCGAAAGAGGATGATACTTGCTTGCTTCTGTCCATGTTTCCAGAATCCGGTGACTGCTGCTCTGTGCGTTCTGAATCTGTCACCTGCCTACGATCGGAGTCGTCGATTTGAACGTTTTGAGTGGTACTCCTTCTCTAGTTCTAGCTATTGCGTAACACAATATCTTTTTTTCTGGAAGAAAGCCACTTGGCCGCACGGTGGACGCCAAATTATTTATGCTGAAAACGATTTTCTATTTAGCAAGAGAAAATGAGATCACAAAGTATTTGCAGGAATACAATATCAAGAACTAAGATTTAGCAAATTAGTGAGGTCACTTCTTTGCCAAAGCCCAACTCAATTTTCCAGAAAAAAACCCCCTTCAACGTCTCACGGCCTCTCCTTTTTATCTGTGCTCTGTGATCTTTTTCATTAATGTTGATTGATTTTGTCATTAAGTGCTCCTTAATTAGTGCGGCGCAATCCGGGTTGTCATTTAATTGATTTGTTGATTCAACTCGAATCTCTGATTTCGTACTGATAGATCTTGTAATTAAAAAATAAATTTTAATGGACCAAATTAATCGTGTTGGACCTATGGTTAGCACTTAACAACCAATTGGAATTGGATTAATAGTTGTATGTCCTCTTTTACCTGGTTTAGTCATCTCTGATGAGTAAACATGTTTGTTGGTAGGATTATTTCTCTGCAAATTTTCAATTTATCAGAATTAAGCTTCTATGCGATAGTAGTTGGAGGAATCACACGTGTCTACCATTTCGTTTTATCGCCAAACACGTCATATAAAACATATTGTGTGGCACTATGCTTAAAATTTCTTGTAATCTTTTTTTCTTTTAATTGATTTGTTTGGTTGTACATCTAAGTTTTTAATGAATAAAGTTTTTGATGGCGGACAAACAAAAATAATGCTATCAATATTCTAATGTTTATATGCCACGCGATTGTATCTCAATTTGATGCTATCAATATTCTACTGTTTATATGCCCCGAGAAATCTGTAAGGTATATAATATATTAGTCAAATATAAAATTAACCCATTTGTTAATTTGTAAACTTTATTTTAAATTTATATGGAAAATATAATTTAAATGAAGTTTATTTTATGTTGAAAACCGAAAAAATAATTATGAGTTTAGATTGATGTTGTGTTTATTAAATTTTAAATGTAAATGAAAAAGTTTTTTGTATGAAATTGACGAAAAAATATAATTATAGGAAGTTTTGTGCGTTAACTGGCACAAATTGCGCCATTTATATAAAAAAATTTATGTAAATGCGTAAATGTGTAAAAAATGATGTTGGTTATTTAAAAATAAAAATAATAATAGCAATGGCATTTGACTCCATAAATAGCGCCATTTTTGAAACAAACCCATTTTCAAACTCATGCACTATGATTAAAAATATAGGTTGTTTTTTTAAGATACAAAAACGGAAAACAATAATCTGAAAATAATAAAATAATAATAGTAAATCAAGTAAAAGTTTTTTTAATAAAATTGATATTCTCTTAAGTTTTGAACAAAAATTTATTATAAATTAAGAGTTTTATTAAACAGAATTTATAGAATAAGAAAATACAGTATAAAATATGGGAAAATTTTAAAAATACCCCTTTTTAACATGTCCATTTTCAAACAGTACATTTACCTTTTGAAATAGTACATTTTCAAAGAGTACTGTGAATAAGTTTTGTATACAAAAATCTATAGATATAAGAATCGATAAAATAATTATAATTTAACAAAAATTCTGCAGAAAACTTATGCTGATACTTCCGGAGCTGTCATCTCTTGTCTGCTGCCGAAAATGACAAACTATGATGACAAAATTTAAGACGATGTTATCATCAGCAAAAATTTTATATTTATACCACTAAAATCTCTACTTTTTTTAAATGTATTGAGAACTCACTTTAGGGAGATAAGAGCATATCCAATGCTAAGAACCTCTTATTTATAATACAAATAATGATTTAAGAACCTCATTAGGGTTTCAATGGTAAAACCCCACACAAAGTTCTTAAAATTTTTACAAAAAACTTAAGACCATTCCATATATATCTAACAAGCATAAATCATATCACACCAAAATCTAATGTCAATTGCTGACGGAATTAAGTATTTCAAAATCAAAATATACCTCACAGAGAAAACAAGAAGATGTGTTTTGCCCTGAAAAGTCTTCAAAGCACCACTTACACGCACATAGAATACCATTTTTTGCTTCAGAAGCTTACCATAAGTAACACATTAAGATAGAACCCAACGTGTCATAGTCTCATCATTAAGACACTGCAGAGTCGAAAACAGATAAAAGTGTCAGTAGTCTCATCATATTCAGATGTGTCAATATGATCACATTTTATTAGGAGAGATTTAGTACCAATGCTGGGATAAAGATGAATAGAGAGTAGCCATAGACACAAAAAAGTTGGACTAGGCCTGATGGTGCAGAGAACTATTTGAAAACGACATTTAATGCTAGAGGAACAAGTGTGACATATCCATAGAACACTCTTGCAGATCAAGTCACCAGAATAATATCGTAGTTCCATTCTTGGTTCTTCCACTTGTGTGCTATGTATGTGACAAAATGTTCCGATAGATGCTGCCACGAATATCAATGTAGTGCATATCCGGAATGGACTGTACCTGCACAGACAGTTAATTTTTCATTTGAGGTTTCATTGGCAATACCAATGACCTCTTAAGTTGAAAATCATATGAAAAGACACAACTTTTAGAAGTCAGGCTTGTCATCTATCGGAGCACTTGGTTGCTTGTTTTTGATATCTGAACTTAGGAAAGACTTCTTGTGCTTTTTTGCTTTCTTTTTCGAGGTCTTTTCCTCTTCAGTGTCAATAGTTAACTCTCTTTTCTTGCCTTTCATATGCATCCTCAAAGGAAGTGAACCCATATCTGAGTCACTACTACTCACATAGCCACATTCTTCATTATCATCATCAGTTCAATCTTCAACTTTCACCACTGACTCCACATGTTTTGATTCCGCAGCCAGTGATCTTTTCTTCAGGGATTTATATTTGGCTTTCTAAGTCTTTTATTTCTTCTTGGGCTTAATTACATGGGCACTTTCCTTCCTGAAGAAAAAAATGGTTTAAAATCATTTCACTTGTTTTATTTAATATCCCAATAACTCAGAATCAGTGCTGACATAAATTTCCAACAGCAATGTCCTACATATTCATTCTGAAAATATATTGCAAGGACTCAAAAGTGTCTTACCGTGCCAAATCCATTCAGCCTCCTCTGCAGCTTCCCTCTCTCTAGCTTCGTTTTCAAATCTTCCATCAACTTGAAACATAAGTAAATATGTGAACAAGCTGAAACGCATGACATGGTAGATGTAGTAATCAATCTCACCTGGTGCTGAGCTAAGACTTCAACTTGATGCATGTATGCCTCAGTTGCAAAATCAGCATCCTATTCTGAAAATGGCTCTCTCTCTTTTCC
>JAKUCM010008898.1:0-20410 GCA_023374145.1 Lepidium sativum | reverse complement strand
GACAGCTATGTGTAATTCCAGTCCTTAGGAAGCGTACCACATTCGAAAAAACCTTTTACTTCCTTAATAACCTGATCTCTTACAACATCCCAATAAGCTTGAAACAATGTTCCTGTCATACCGTCGGCTGTTACAGTATCAACTTGGAGTAGCTTAATTAATGGTGGAATTCGAAATTGACTTCAAGACACGCGAGGAGAGAAAAGAGAGAAGCTGAACGAGTTTTATAGAGTTCGCTCACCAAACCGGTGAATACATCTCACTTCGGAATTGTCTCCGGAATTCATTAAAATCACTGTCGGTGTTTCTTGTTACAAGGAAGAAAGAGATCGAGATCGAGATCGGAATTACAGAAAGAAAAGCGATACACACGAAGAAGAAGAAGTGACTTGGGCTTTAATAGAGAATGGATTTCTTAATGGGCCTTCGAGATGAGCTTCTCACGCTTCGGCCCAACACCAAACGTAGACAAAACCTGACAATCTCCACCTTTGTCGCTCATTTTTTCCGAATGTGGGACCCTATCCGCATCTCACTCTCTCTTCGTCTCTCCTTTTCTTCTTCCTTTCCTTCTTCATCTTCCATCCACTACGACTTCAATCTATGATGTTGGAGATCTCCTGAAGCATACCTCCGCTTCCTACATGCACCTCGTTTTTCCCGAAGGTTTCAAGATCACTGACCTGGATCTTGTCTTCTTCTGAGTGACGACCCAGCTTCTCCGTAAGTCTTCTTAGATTTCGTCCTTTAATCTGTGTTTTCTGACAACATGCAACAATATATCTAATCTTTTGGTAGGTTTGTCGATACAGATTCACTAACCTTTTTTTTCTTTTCTCTGGTGAAAACCTGACACTTCTCTGACAACGGATCTGAGTCTCCAAGTAAGGGAAATCGGTAAGTAAAAAAAATCTCCTATCTCTACTACATATTTCAGATTTACGAAGAAGATAGATCGATTTTTCTTATTCACCGCTCGTATTGACTAGATCTGACTGATAACATGATTTTAACTTTATTGTCAAATCCTATTATACATATGTTGGTTGTAGTATAATAGGTGTCAACCCAACTGAGAATGTAATTATCAATCAAGATACAATTAACTATTCTAATTCAAGGCAATCAAAGTAAGGTTTTTTCTAACAACCTCTTTTAAATAAAAATAAACAAAGCAAGGCAGTTGAAAATAATTCAAACAGAACAACGAACAGTAGAGTATAAAGTAGAATTAACACGGAGTGAGAAACATGATCCTGAGGAGTGAGTTTCATGGGTCAACATGACTCTTAAGCTGAGTATGGCGCTTGATATCACTCAATAGAGCTAATCACTACGCAACGAGAACACAAGTAATGAGTCCACTTTTGTGGTAAACAAACTCGAATAGACTACTAACAAACCCTATCGCCATATGTGTTTGATAATCTAATCGGAATGAACGATCAACTCGCTTAGCGCCGATTCACACCTCAGACATTTGATCCCTCGAGCTGAGCATGTGAATCTCTGAGATGATAACACCAAATCAGAAAAGACTTTAATAAATCTAACCCTAAGCGTCCTTAAAAACATAAGTGTCACGCAGACCTAACTCATCCTCAAGAACCCTAGGTGACTACTTAGAATTAATTAGTTTAACAACAAGCACAAAGTCAAAGTTTGATTGCATCAATAAAGAACTCAAACAAGATATGAAATCAACGATGAATGTAAAACTAAATTGCATAAAAACTAACTCATAAACCGATGGTTGCGTTTGATTACAAATCTCTATGTTCGCCAAAAAATCAATTGTAAAAACTAGGGTTTTATTTTTGCAACATCTAAAATTATTTATACTTAATCCTTAGCAAAGCCCTGGATCAGCTCGACCCACTATGAGAATCAGCATGTCGTGGATTTTGGCTTAGTATGGCCCAAAGGCTGAAAAGCACCATGAGTGGGCTGGAGTGCGGCTCATCTACCAAAAGTGGTGTACTGGACTCGAGTTGGGCCGCCTAGGTAAGACTCGAGTTGGGCCGCCGGAAGCGCACTCGAGCTTGGGCTCGAGAGGAATCGAGTTGGGCCGCCGAGAGCGCACTTGGGTCGCCGGGAGAGCACTCGAGCTTGGGCCGCCGGGAGCGCACCTCGAGCTTTGGCTCGAGTGAGCTTGAGCTTTGATTTTTGGATTGGACTCTAACTGGTTGGAGCTTGTACGATTAGTCTGGACCGGTGGTGGCTTAAATTGTTGCTCCTCGCTCAAAATTGACATGATCATGTCTCAGGCGTGGGAAGACTCTGTCTACGTCTGGATCCTTTTAATTTTGCTTCCAGTATCTGAAAGTTCCCCAAATGTAATATGTATGCGAATGCATATGAATGAGGCAATCTAGGATGAAAATGTAGTATAAATGTATGCTTAGAATAGTTAAATGAGGCTCCTAACGAGTGCTAAAAACGTGTATATCACTGACCGTGTCTTTCTTTTGTTGATACAAGTCCTGACCAACGAATCTTGCGACTGTTCATCTTCTTGAGTGTAAGTGGGCTTCACTCCTTACTTTCCTTTGTTACCGAAAACTTTTTTTTTCTTTTAACTATTAACTTATTTTCCTTTCTGTTGAATTTTTGTAGGCTTCAACCGATATGAACGCATCGTCTTCTGCAACCAGACGAAGGCTCACATCACGACTCTTAGACTTCTACCATCCTCAAAGACTGCATGCAACCTTTGAACTTCTCACCATGTATCACTTTAGTAAACATGTCTGCAGGATTTATAGATGTGTGGATATTTGTGACTTTGATCCATTTATCTTCTGTCACCTCTCTGATGTAGTTGTACTTTACCTGAATATACTTTGTTCTCTCGCTGCACATTATGTTCTTTGCTAGATAGATTGCACTTTGAGAGTCACAATAGATTTCAACTATTCCTGTACATAGTTTCATCTCTTCGCATATTCCCTGTATTCACATTGCTTCTCTGCTAGCTTCTGATAGTGTTATATACTCAGATTCAGTCGTAGATAATGATCTCCAGCTTATCGTATTGTTTCTAATTGTGAAAACATAACCTGAAATTGATCTGTGTTTATCTAAATCTGAAGCAAAATCCGCATCATAGTAACCTTTTATTCTGAATTCGGAATCCTTTTTGAAAGTTAAACTGATTTATGCTGCTTCAGTTAGATATTTCATTATCCATTTCACTGCTAACCAATGTGTTTTTCCCTGTTTTGACATGTACATGCTGACAATGTCGATGGAGTAGGCAAGGTCTGGCCTTGAGCCAACCATTGCGTACATCAAGCTCCCTACTGCGCTTATTTAAGGTATGTCTTCTATACCTTCAGTTTCTGTTTCTTCATCCTCTATTGCAATACTCTTTAGTTTGAACTGAGCCCTGAGTGGTGTAGAAAATGATATGTTATCACTCATGTTGAATGTATTTAGAATCTGCTTGATGTAACTTTCTTGTGACAATTTGATTGTGCCTTGTTTTCTGTCTCTGAAAATATCCATGCCTAGAATCTTTCTTGATGGTCCTATGTCTTTCATTTCAAATTGCTTGCTCAGTAATTGCTTTAGAGTTGCAATTTGTCATTTCTGTGTTGATGCAATGAGCATATCATCTACGTATAGGAGAAGATAAATCATGTTATCAACTGTTTTTCCTTTATAGTACACACATGGATCATACTCACTTTTCTGAAACAGTTGTTTAGTCATGAAATCATTAAAATTTGCATTCCATTCTCTTAGTGACTGCTTTAGACCTTATAAGGATTTCTTGAGTAAACATACTTTGTCTTCTTTGCCTTTTACCTCGTAGCCTTCTGGTTGATTCATGTAGAATTCTTCCTGTAGAGTTCCATGTAAAAAAGTTGTTTTTACATCCATCTGTTCTAGTTCAATGTTCCAATTAGTGACTGAAGACTATAGAATCCTAATTGAAATATGTTTAACTATTGGTGCAAATATGTCGTTGTAATCAACTCCCTCAACTTGTGTATAACCCTTAGCAACCAATCTGCTTTTAAATCTTGGTTTTTCAACTCCTAGTATGCCTAGGTTTAACTTGAATATCCATATGCATCCAATTACCTTTTGCTTCTGAGGTTAATCAACTAGTATCCCGTGTTGTTTCTGATGAGGGAATCCATCTCCTCATCAGATGCTTTTATCCATTTCCTTTTGTCTTTGCTCTGCATTGCTTTTGGGTAACTTTTAGGTTCCTTAAGTTCAATTTCTTCTGAACTTGATAGTGCAAATGCAACTAGGTCTGCTTCCTCGAACCTAGAGGGAGGTCTTATAGTTCTCTTCTTTCTGTCTCGAGCTAATAGGTAGTCATCCAAAGTAGTTTCCCTTTATAACTCAGTCGACCCAGATGTTTTTTCCCTTCTTTTTGTACTTTCTGTCTCTCATTGACTCTCATCATCACTGTTGATTTCTGGGATGTACTTTGGACTTGCTCCACCTGATCCTGCAATCTCTTCTAGCTAACTATCCTTTCCCAGTACCTCTTCCAAGTCGATTCTGAAGGTTACCTTTTTCTTAGGTTTCCTTTCTTTCGGAATCTGTTGTCCCTCATATTTCTGATTCTCTATGATAAGGTCCTTGTAGATCTCATCTTCGTTAAAAACTACATCTCTGCTTATCACTATTTTCCTTTCTTCGTTTAGTCAAACCCGATAGTCTTAGTTTCCATCCCATAACCGATAAAAACTCCTTTCATGGACTTACTTTATCTTGCACTGTATGAACATATGTTGTGCAACCGAAACTTCTTAGGTGACAATACTCAGGTTTAGAGCTTGACCACACTTCTTCTGGCACATCAATGTTAATTGATGCTGCTATTGATCTATTTATTAGGTATACAGTCGTATTAGCTGCTCCTGCCCAAAATTCTCCTCCTAAACCTGACTCTGAAAGCATGCACCTTACTTTTTCTATTATGGTCATATTCATTCTTTCTGAAACTCCATTATGTTGTGGTGTATAAGCGCATGTTCTATGTCTCTTAATTCCATCTTCTTTGCATAAATCTTCAAATTGCTTGTTACAATATGCGTGGCCATGATCCATTCTCAAACATTTAATCCTCCTCCCTATTTGATTTTCTATTAAAGTTTTTCAGTCCTTGAATGCTTGAAATGCATCACTCTTCCTTTTAAGGAACTGAATCCAAACTTTCTTAGAGTAGTCATCAATAAAACTTATAAAGTATTGACATCCAGAAATACTAGGAGTAGTATTTCTGTGAGCCCCATAAATCTGAATGGATGTACTCTAAAGTACATTTTGTTGTGTGTTTAGCCCTTTTAAAACTAAGTCGGTGTGCCTTTCCCAAAGCACACGCCTCACAGAATCCCATTGCCTTTATTTCTTCTTTCTTTAGATGACCTTTTTTGACCAAAGTCTCCATTGATCTCTTTAATCTACGATCCCATCTAGTCATTGCATCAATATATATCTTCGCCACTTTAACTTCTGAGCTTTGCACTTTGCCTTCGAGAAAATATATCCCATTCAGATACTTGCCAGATAGAAACTTGTCTCCATTACTCTTGTAGAACTGAATGTTAAAATATTTTCCTTAATAGTAGCATCCCAACTCTTCCAATTGACCGTAAGAGATTAAGTTCCTGCTGATTTCTAGTACATATCTTACATCTTTTAAGGTAATTATATTACCCTCTACATTTTCTATTAGGATTTTGCCAATTCCTTTGACTGGACAGTACGAGTTGTTTCCCATGTACACTTTGTTTCCTTCACACTCCACCAGATATGTAATCAGGTCTTTCCGAGGAGTTATATGAAACGTACACCCCGAATCCATTACTCATTCCTTGGTAGTAGCGATCAGACTTGCAATATAAGCTGAATTTTCAAAACTTGTTACTGCAACATTTGCAGATTCCTTTCCCTTTCCATTTTGCTTCTGTGGACAATCACGTTTCCAATGATTTTCATCTCCACATATCCATCATGCTCTAAATTCTTCATTGTTTTGTCTTGTCTTGACTTTGATCGTCCTTTACTCTTAGATTTGCCTCTGTTCTTTCTTGACCCTTTACCATTTCCCTTTTCTGATATGCCTCTGCCATCAATGGTTAAACCTTCTGAATGATTCTGCCTCTTGTTCAATAGAACCTTGTGCCTTAGGTTTGACTTCATTCCATAGGCTCCTGTTATCACATCATCCATAGTTAACGTATCTTTGGCATTTATATACTCCAAGGTGTGTATTAGCGGGTCATATTGAGATGGTAAGCTATTTAACAAGGCTATTGCTTGATCCTCATCTTGAATGGTGACTTTTAAGCTTTCCAAGTCTCCGATCAATTTTAGGAACACATCAAGATTCTCCTCAATAGACTTGTCCCCATCCATTCTGTATAAAGAAAATTGCCTCTTTAGGTAAACTTTGTTTGCCTTTGTCTTAGTTTGATAATCTCTTTCTAAAGCCTTCCATTGTTTGAATGTTGTAGGTTCATTCATTATCTTCCTAAGAACTGAGTTTGGTAGACATTGTTCGAGCAAACTCCTTACCCTTCGATCCTTTAACTCCCACTGTGCATCCTTCGTGACAGGTTTGCCTATCTTGATCTCATTACTCGTTTCTTTATAAGTTACTGATACTTCCTCCATAGCCTAATTAACTTCATGATCTTTCTCAAGAACGGTGAGAAGTCTATGAATCTCAAACTACCCTAGCATCCTATATTTCCACAACCTAAAATGTCCTTTACCGTCAAACTTTTCAACCTCAAACTTTCTTGAAATTACTTCCATATATGAGATTTGAGACGTTTGAAGACTTTGTTGAGTGTTTCTGGTTTCTTAATACACACACTAATCCCAAACTTTGATTTTCTTGCGAGCGATCCAACGTCTTCTATTTTTCTTTCTTCTCAACAGCTCCCGGAGAAGAAAATGAAGAAGATGAAGAATTGCACCAACCTTGTATCAGGTATTCCTTTTCTTTGTAGCCTCCTCGTCAATCTTCTGTTCCGAGTTTGATACTTGAAATCTTGCTCCTAACTGGTTGCTCTGATACCACTTGTTACAGTATCAGCTCGGAGTAGCTCAATTAATGGCGAAATTCGAAATTGACTTCAAGACACGCGAGGTAAGAAAAGAGAGAAGATGCTCGAGTTTTATAGAGTTCCTCACCAAATCGGTGTGTACATCTCTCTTCGGAATTGTCTCTGGAATTCACTAAAAGCACTCTCTATGTTTCTTGTTACAGGGAAGAATGAGATTGAGATCGAGAGTAGAATTACAGAAAGAAAAGTGATACACACGAAGAAGAAGAAGTGACTTGGGCTTTAGTAGAGAATGGATTCATTAATGGGCCTTTGAGATGGGCTTCTCACGCTTCGACCCACAACCAAACGCTGAGAAAACCCGTCACCCATCGCTTTATGTCTTTTTTATACTAAAAGATATTGCTTTGATCTCCGTATTAGTGATCTATTTCACAAGCTCTTTGTTCATCACATCAGTAACTCTAGGCTGCAAAATCGATCTAAAGTATGAGACTGCAATCTTGCTTTTCGATCCCTCAGCAAAATGTTCCTCCTCATTGTCATTAATTAATAACATGATGGTGTTTTGGGTTCTTCGTTTTTGCACACAACCATGAAAGAAACTGGTGTGTCTATCACCCTCTTGCAACCAAGATTTTCAGTATTTTTGTTTCCAAAAAGCTTCCTCCTTAGTATATGTTTTAGCAAGGTCAGACTTCATCTCTTTAAACAAATTCCAGTCCGGTTGCGCTTTATTTTCCTCATCCTTGAGATATACCTTAAATGTTTGAATCTGTTTTTGCGAGTTAGTGTTTGCCCCTCGTTTTCACTTAGATAAGTTCTTCCTGTAGCGAGTTAATTTATCAAGTAGAACCTCTTGAGACCTAGCTGTATTATGTTCCCAGCTATTAACAATAACCTCTTTCACTCCAGCCCGGGAGAGCCATCTCTTATCAAAAGCAAATCTGCCACGTTTTGCAATGTTATCGTCCATATATCCGACCAAGACTTGTTTGTGATCAGATCCAATTCAGGTTAATTATTTACTGTGGATTCGCGGCCAAAGCTGCAACCATTCAATGTTACATAATGCCCTATCCAGTCGACATTGTATGGTAATTGAGTTTCGTTTCCCTAACCAATACAAGCTATTACCAATGTGTTTAAACTCCCTTAAACGACAATCAACAATCATTTTTCTAAAGGGTAAAAATGTAGACTCTGCTCGTTGTAGTCCACCTATCTTCTCATCATTATTTTCAATCTCATTCAGGTCCCCGACAACAAGCCAAGTCTCATTTCTATTACATCCAATATCCACCAGGTCATCCCACACACCTTGTTGTAAATTTCTTTCCGGTGCTCCATAAACAAAAGATATGATTAAATCCATTGATCCCATTTTAACTTGAACATCTATGATAAATTTGTTCGAAGTTAACAGACCAACATTATATGATGATTCCAAGAATAAAGCTAAACCTCCACTTAAACAATGGAATCAACAACATGAGCACAATTGTACCCAAGTGATTCTTGTAACTTCATAACGTAACTATTGGAGTTCTAGTCTCCATGAGGAACATCATATCGAAAAAAAATCGCGTCTCATCTCGAGTCCAGCAGTTCCTCACTCGGAACCGCCTTAGAAAAGTATCGTTTTGCCGGTTGAGTCTCTCTGTCCTTATCTTCCTCTACACTAGCATTTTTTCGGATTTATCTCTTTGTCCCCGACTGGCTTCACCTTATCTTTATAGACCATCATTGTTTTTTGCCTATACTTTTGTCTCTTCCATTTACTCGGCCTCGTCCTAAACCGGTGTGATGAGTCTTTAACCCCAGATCTCTTTTCTTTCAAAGCAACTGGCCTATTGAACAATGTGGTGATTGTATACTAACTTCTGTGTTTCTTATTAACAGGTTACCCACCTCATTACTCAAAAACAAGACTCCCTATGAAATGTTGATGAAAATCTCCTTAATACAGAGACCTTAGAGCTTTTGGCTACCTCTTTTATAAGACCACTTCTACTAGAAATCGTCATAAATTTTTACCAAGATCAAAGCCTTTTGTATTCCTTGGTTACCCAATCAGATATAAGGGATACAAAGTGATGGATTTAGAGACAAATTCAATACACATT
Organism: Lepidium sativum; assembly: GCA_023374145.1. Classification (NCBI taxonomy): domain Eukaryota; kingdom Viridiplantae; phylum Streptophyta; class Magnoliopsida; order Brassicales; family Brassicaceae; genus Lepidium; species Lepidium sativum. The sequence continues at coordinate 11,244 of JAKUCM010008898.1, read as the reverse complement.
TCACGAAATGTTGTTTTCGATGAGGAAATACTTCCCTTTTAAACTGAAACAAATTTCACTAATGATTATTCTTCTTTCTTTCATATAGATAAGGAGAAATCTAGGTTGGATACCACGAGCATCTCTCCTTCTCATGTGTTTAGAGAAACTGCAACAATGACTCAAGATCTTACTCAACAATCAGAAACAAAGCCTTCTATACTACCGGAAAAACAAAATTCTCACATAACAGATTTTGTTACCTCCTATATTCTTCATGCTCTCCCTAAAAGACAAGCTAAACTTCCCATCCATCTTATAAATTACTATTGCAATGTCACAAAAACTGACATTCCTTACTGATGTGATCATGGGAAGCTCAACTCAAGTTCAACACTATAACTCGACCAACAAATTAGTTTCAGCCTCAGGCTATGTAGAATGTGCAACTCAAACTCCAAGTTTTATCCACACCAGCTCAAGTGACGCACCAGAAAAAGAGAGGAACGCCAATGAGGATTATTTCTCGACCTGAAGACCAGAAGATTTTCAATCATTTGGACATTTGATACTTGCATTGAGTAATCAAAGAGCATTAACAAATGGGTGTGTAACTCATTTGCACTCTTTTTCCCTTAAGTGAGTTTTATCCCATTTGGTTTTCTCCATAAGGTTTATAATGAGGCAATTGGGTTACACAAAATAGAGGCCCATTAGTTAATTTATTTTCGGCCCAATGTACTAAAACTCTAGACTCAATTTTGTGGCCTTATTATTCTATTTAAGTCTTTTGCTTACTTTGTAATGAACCAACCAATTTCGATCTTTCAATATTCATAAGGGTTTTCTTTTTTGATCTTCTTTTGGTGTGTAGTATCCAATTGAAAAACTCAAAGTTCAGTGTATCAAATCTGAATTTCTTTGAGTCCTAAGGTGTGTCATATCCAAAGGCTCACATATATCATGTTTCTAATCCAATTATCTACCCTAATTTGTTCTTGTCCTCAACATCTCAAGTTCGATCCAAGGAGGTTCACATTAAGTGATATCATAGCCGAACTTGAAAGTTGAGTCTCCTATCTCTATTCTTTTCTAATTTTCGTATCTCTTATGTGTTTCATGAAGTTTAACCCTAGATCTATCATAATATAGTTTGTTTTGATGAAAAAAATAGATTGTTCATCATCTTCATCGATTTCTTCTTGTGTTCTTCTATTAGGTTCAATAAGATTGAGTGTCGAGCATATCTTAGGTTATTAGGCTAATTTCCGGCTGCTTAGATTGCAGAAAACCCCTAGGGAGCCTTGCTTGGTTCGATATTCTTTTTCCTTTTCTACTATTTTCCTTTTCCCAATTTTCCTTTTCTCCAAATTTCCATATTTTCAAATTTCATTTTCTCCACATTTCTTTTTTTTTTTAATTTCCTTTTCTCCAAATTTCTATTTTCTCAGAACTTCGTTTTCCTAGGATTTCCATTTTTTATTTTTTTCTGAATTTCCTTATTTTTTATGTGAACTTTTTACTGCGAGATTTCTTTCTTATTTTTAGGGAAAACATGGTGAATACTGAAGCTATTGCCAAGGAAAACAAGAAATTAATCAATGCTTTCATGACAATACTGGAACCAATTATGGATAAGAAGATTGGAGCCTTTATACAAGAGATGTGATCCAGTAGAGGCAAGGGATTCAGCAAGTCTCAAATTCTTTCTGACCGAGACAAATTAGGCTTTACCCGAGAATGAAGTCATTATGGTCGAAACATGGTTAGATCTGGCCAAGACATAATTGGTAATGCTCGAGTAAAAGAGGTTTTTGATCGAGGCAAATTTGTTGGTGAACTTAGAATTAAGAATCAAGGTGAACAACTACAGTCCAAGAAACAAAAGAACAATGAGAATATAAATAGGCGTCGACATGAATTGTTCAGGCGTTGGAGACAATCCCAAAGGAGAAAGAAGCTACCCACCAATCTGGAGCATATAAAGAAAGACTTACGGGATTCGGAAATCAGAAGCCAAAACTAGATCAACCTTTATCAATCCCCAATGAGCCCATAGTGCATAAAGAAAATGATCAGAACGACACTATAAAAGAAAAGGAAGTTTCAGATCTAGTAGCATATCATAATTCGGGAAAAGAGCTACTCACCAGAACCGAATTATTTGAAGCTAAGTGTATTATTTCCTCTATTCAGTCTCACTTTGAACTTGAGAAACTAACCTCTTTGGAACCGGAAAAATCGAGTAGTGTTGTTTCTTATTCAGGGAAAATACAAAGGAGTTTGCCATTGGTTAATAAATTAAAAAAATCATCTAATTTGGAGCTTGAACATGTCCTTATGCCCCTTCATTTTGATTCTCCAAGAATGCACTGTAAGAAACTTGATTTGGTACAAACAGGTTCTAATTTGTTTGTGATTGTCTCTACACAAGATGAAAAATGTTTTGGCTTGAAAGGTGTGAAAGAATTTTGAGTTTCAAGCTCTGTTTTTGATAAAATGATTCCATCTTTTATCTGAAAGGATTTCTAGGAAAATGGGTTTTCAGATTGATGAGTTCGTGAATTCAACTCTTCACTAAGCGTTTCTTTGTGTAGAAGCGTGTTAAATATGATTAGAATTGAAACAGAATATGCATTGTTAAGAACTTGGCCTGAATTGAATTGCCTTTTTAAAAACATATTGATTAAGCCTTGCAAACTGAATGTGATAGATCTTGTGTTTAACTATTCTAAACTGACAATGGAATCCTTAAGCATATTTGATCACCTTGAGAGATTTTTTTTCTATTCCTATCGCACATTTAATGTGGTTTCTCTAGTCCTTGTGAAAGCAAAAGAAATGTAGGTGAAGGAAACAACAACAAGGATGACTCATGTTCTTACTAATCAAATTGATTATGGGCCAATGCAACGTATGAGGTATCACTCTAGGACTTGGAACTGGAAGTACCTTAGGAAAGCAACCCCAAACAGAGATTCCAGAACTGCATTGAAGCACACAAGAAGAGTCAATAAAAGGGGGGGATGACCAATGATTCAAGCCACCTAAATTGGATCAACATAAGCACAAGGACCTTAGTTCCTTCTTTCTAATAAAAAAAGAACCACCAGAAGCAACACATAATCAGAATCTTAGCTTGTGCTGTTTTGGAGGTAAGTTCTTAATCTTAGTTGAATTAAAGAGTGCTAACTTGTTGTATTTCCATGTAGATAATTCGGATTTGAGGTCAAATCCTTTTCAAGTGGGAGGGGATGATGTGATCATGGGAAGCTCAACTCAAGTTCGACACCATAACTCGACCAACAACTTGGTTTCAGCCTCAGCCTGTGTGGAATGTGCAACTCAAACTCTAAGTTTGATCCACACCAGCTCAAGTGACGTACCAGAAAGAGAGAAGAACGCCAATTAGGATTATTTTCTTCACCTGAAGACCAGAAGATTTGCAATCACTTGGACCTTTGATACTTGCAATGAGTAATCAAAGAGAATTAACAAATGGGTGTGTAACTCATTTGCACTCTTTTTCCCTTAAGTGAGTTTTATCCCATTGGGTTTTCTCCTTAAGGTTTTTAATGAGGCAATTGAGTTACACAAACAAGAGGCCCATTAGTTAATTTATTTTCGGCCCAACTTACCAAAGCCATATACTCAATTTTGTGGCCTTATTATTCTATTTAAGTTTTTTGCTTCCTTTGTAATGAACTAACCAATTTCGATCTTTCAATATTCATAAGGGTTTTCTCTTTTGATCTTCTTTTGGTGTGTAGTATCTAATTGAAAAACTCAAAGTTCAATGTGTCAAATCTGAATTTATTTGAGTCCTAAGGTGTGTCATATCCAAAAGCTCGCATCTATCGTGTTTCTAATCCAATTATCCACCCTAATTTGTTCTCGTCCTCAACATCTCAAGTTCGATCCAAGGAGGTTCACATTAAGTTCTGACGAAACAGATTATGTTACCTCCTCTATTCTTCTTGCTCTCTCTAAAAGACAATCTAAAATTCTCATCCATCTTATAGTTTACTATTGAAATGTCGCAGAAACTGACATTCCTTACCCTCTTGCAGCATATTTCTCTTATGACCACTTATCCGAGAAATATTACAGCTACATCTGCAATGTGATGGCATTAGGAGAACCAACCACCTTTGCTCAAGCCAAGAAGTTCAGTATATGGCTAGAAGCTATGAATGAGGAACTAAAAGCCCTTGAAGATTCAGGGACGTGGACAGTGTGCTCTCTGCCTCCAAACAAATTGAATGATGATGGCACACTAGAGAGATACAAAGCGTGTCTTGTTGCCAAAGGATACACACAACAAGAAGGGGTAGATTTCGTTGAAACTTTCTCTCTAGTTGCCAAGATGACCACTGTGAAGACTATGCTTGTTGTTGCTGCAGCAAAAGAATGAAGCTTGATACAACTTGACATATCCAATGCTTTTCTCATGGTGACTTGGAGGAGGAGATCTACATGCAGTTACCACCTAATTACACTCTTGAAAGTGGAAAATCCCTCCCACCAAATCCAGTTTGTAAGCTCTGAAATTCATCTATGAATTGAAGTAAGCATCAAGGCAATGGTTTCTGAAATTTAGTGATTCCCTTCTCAACCTTGGCTTCACAAAATCGCATACAGATCATACTTTTTCACTCGTAACATTGAAGGTCAGTACATAGCAGTATTAGTGTATGTGGATGATATAATTATCACTGCCAATGAGAAGCTTGTTGAAGACTTAAAAATAGCTTAACGGAAATGTTTTAAGTTGCGGGATTTAGGCCCTCTAAGGTACTTTCTTGGACTTGTAATAGCAATACCCAAGACTGGAATTTCTCTATCAGAGAATATACATTCTTGAGCTACTTGCAGAAACTAGACTTCAGCCCTGCAAACCTTCCATCATTCCAATAGAATCGAGCACCAAGATAATGAATGATAGTGATGAACCTCCTCTTCAAGATGCTTATGTTTTCAGGCTTTTATCGGGAAGAATGATGTACTTAACCATCACTCGACAAGACATCACTTTTGCAGTCAATCGACGATGTCAATTCTCCTCCAATCTCAAGTAGTCCCATCTCCAAGCAGCCTACAAAGTGATTCGATATCTCAAGAACACAATCTCCCTTGGTCTCTTCTTTTCTGCGGATTCGGACTTAACCTTAAGGGTTTTTACTGATGCAGATTGGACATCTTGAAAGGATACTAGAGGATCAACTTCAGGATACTGCGTGTTTCTCGGCAACTCTCTCTTTCATGGAAATCGAAAAAACAAAATACAGTTGCATTATATTCAGCCGAGTCAGAATATAGAGCTATGAGATTTGGTGTTAAAGAGGTTCAATGGTTGGTCAACCTACTGACAAAACTATAGATTCCACAAACAAAGTCTGTAACATTCTTCCGTGACTCCACATCTGCCATTCACATCGAGTAAAACTATGTATTCCACGAGAGTACCAAACACCTAGAACTAGACTGTCACATTGTGAGAGAAAAAGTTCAGAGTGGTCTCATAAAGCTTCTCCATGTAAAGACTAATCATCAGTTGGCAGATGTGTTAACTAAACCTTTGAGTCAGAGGCACTTTCATGATCCCTTGAGACAAGATGTATCTCTTATCTATATAATTGACATCTTGAGAGGGAGTATTAGACATATTATCGGGTTTCAAAATCAATTGCTTATAAGATTGGTTCGGTTTACATAGATTGGTTCGGTTTTCCTTATGTCAATCGAGCCCTTAGTTAAATGTTGGTATTCTTTTGTACAAATAGGATAAGAGTCTTCTTCCAAGAGTAGTGAGAAAGAGCTGAGTGAGATAGATTGTTTTTGCTCTTTGTAACGACTTTCTTGACATCAATGGATTTTTCTTTCATTCTTCTTCCTCTCTTTCTCTCTGTTTTTAACACCCAAAAATGACCAGCGTTCCATAGTTTGTTATCCGCGATTCAACAGACCATGACATATTTCCTGTCCTTATCCTTTTACCACTCTCACTTCTTAGCAAACAAGGCCGCTTCAGCTATTGCTAGCAGTGTTACAAGGGACAATATGCCCTCATGATATTTGGTTCGTGGTTTCCCAAATTGGCTCAGGCCGTTGGTTGTTTTGGACTTCCCAATTTTGGTACAAGTGTCATGTTTAATCCTTGTTGGAAATTCACATGGCTTGCAGATCAATTTGGTTGTTGACAACACATCATGATTCATCTATGGCTTCCCTATATAAGCCAATCATTCACCATCTCGTGCAGCTACACCATCAATACCTTTGTTGACATAAGTTTTGCTCATACAATATCGGGTGGTCTTTGTAGTGGGTGTTAATTTTCTTGTACATAGTTACACCCCGAAAATACCTATATTGTATCTTGTATCATAACTGCTTATCATATACTAATAACATAAATCCTTTTGAGAGCAAAAAAGGTTAAAGAAAATAATTCTTGAAAAGCTTATTAATTCATGCATTAGTAGAGGTAGTTAGGTATTTTTTTGTGTCAGAAAGATAGATTCATTGGTAAGCCCAATGAATATTTTGTTACAGGAAAGCTAAAATCAGACATAAAAATTAAATAGGCTAATCTGATGGCCCAACAAAAAAAACCCTAGAAGCAACTAGAGGCTGCCGAGTCTTCTCTTGTTGGGATAAGTTTGAATGAAATTATTTGCTGAACAAGTTAGGTTGTTAGATTAGATAAGACTGAGATTTTTAGAAGTTTTCTAAAATATAGTTATCCTAATGGGAATAGAAAATTATCTAATCTATATAAGGAGATGTCAATGTTGTGGCATAACTTGTGAAAATTAAGAGTTATTTTTCTAAGCTAATAAATAAGAGTTATTTCTTTATACTTTTGATTTAATCAATGTATTATTAAGTTGTTCATCTCTTATGGTGTCACGTGTCAACTCAACTTGAAGTCTGACATGCGTAATGCTTGTGACCGTGAGGAACTTCGGACCAAACGCCGCATGAATAATGGTAGACAGTTAATTTACATTGAAATTGCATAAATGTTAATACAATTTATATACTAATAAAATGAAGGTTTTGAAACCTCTTAAGCCATCCAACTCATCTTTCTCAAACTCTTATATTGTTGCCACATCAGCTTATGTTTTAGAAATATTTTTTTTAAAAAAAAACTCAAAAAAATTATTTGTTTAATCACATTACTTACTAATAAAGGAAGGTTTTGAAACCTCTTAAGCCATCCAACTCATCTTTCTCAAACTCTTATATTGTTGGCGCATCAGCTTATATTTTAGAAATATTTTTTTTAAAAACAAAAACTCAAAACAATTATTTGCTTAATCACATTACTTGCTGTAATATGGGCATTCAAAAGTCTCTTATTAAATTAAGTTACATCTGAAACTTCTTTACAACTCGATTTTACTTGACCGGAAACTTCCCAGTCCGTTTTGGAAACGACACAATCTCTAATTTATATATAAGCCAAATGTGTTATATAAAACATTTTATTCGCTTTTATTCTATTTTATATAAAATATCTATTTTATATTCTTCTTCTCTTTCATATAGTTATATTATTCAAAACAACAATCTCTATATCTATCTATACTAATAAAAGCAAGGTTTTGAGACCTCTTAAACTATCCAACTCATCTTTCTCAAAATCATATCTTCTTGCCACATCACTCCTATCTTCTTGCCACATCAGCTTTTATTTTATAAAAAATTAAAAAATAAAAGGACAATTATTATTTACTTAATCACATTACTTACTATAATATTCAAAGGTCTCACATCAAATTAAGTTATATTATGTTGTAATATATACTAAACCAATATATTGATTAGAAGTACTTAACTACATTACTTACTATAATATGGACATTCAAAGGTCTCACATCAAATTAAGTTATATTATGTTGTAATCTATACTAAACCAATATATTGATTAGAAGTATAATATATCGTATCGTATGACCAAAATTATTAGAAGAGTTATCTAAATTACCAAACAAAAAAGAATACGATTCTTTTAAAAATATGAAAAAAATATTTTTTTACTTAATAAACTATCCATAATCTGAATACCAATTAAAAATGACCAAACTGATAAATAATATTTTACGTAGTAAAACCTAAACTTACATATTATTTAAGAATAATCAAACTAACTAACTTATCAAAATACAGCAATTTAGTGGTCAAGAAAAAAAAACTATTTTATTATAAATGACTCAACTTATATATAATACTACTTAGATTTGATGTTCTAGCAAAATAATTTTTTTAAAAGGATTGGTAGACGTAGTAGCGGATACTAATTTCAAGTGTTGTTTCTTTTCCAATTAGGTACTAATCATCTGTTTAATGACTAACAAAAAGCAGTCACTTCAATTAAAAATATAAATTAGAAAAAATAAAAATAAACTATGTAAAATATAAAATAGAATATAATATTTCTACATCGATTAACATTTATAAGTGTAGACATTTATCTACATGTCAGAAAATAAATAGTTCAATTGAGGTATACTCAATGCACTTGCACCTCAAAAATACACCTACACCTTCCATACAAATAATAACCAAACTTTGTTACTTTTTTAGCCAGGGAGATGATAACAATGAAGCACTAAAAACTAAAACTCCTGAAAGTTTAAAACACATTATTGGCCAAACTAGCAAATTACATATCAAAGTGTCAATGTAGAACTTTCTAGCTTCACGTCAAACTTTCTCTGTCTCCCGTATTATTCCGAACGACGTTGGCTTGAACGTGGCGTCCGGGATAAACAACCCCATATCTGCTGACTGTGCAATTCTTTCCAAGGCTCAGAACACACATCCAAACAAAATATCTGATGAAGAAGTGAAGAACGATAAGCGCCCCTGTCTAGACAACTAAACCAGCTTATTCACCTCACATTACAAGTTGTTTCTTTGATTTAATTTAAAAATCATTCTCAATGTTACAAGTTTTTTCAATTTCATATCCCTCCATACTATTCATAAGTTCCATCTAATTTTCCCTTTTTTGGTTTAACGTTGCACTACTACGAGATCACCTTTCTATAAAATTACTTCCACTCAATATTCATTACTACCAAAATGTTGTGTTTTGTTAAATACGCATACGTTAATAAAGTCATCCAAAGTTTATTGAATCTATCATGACACAAACCTGCAAATGGCTTCATTAATCCAAGGTGTAGATAATGTATTGATAAAGAGATTGCATGAAACAAAAGAATTTATTGTAAGGTAAGATGAACTATATATATCTTCTTCTTTTTTACATATTTGAAAAACCTATATTGAATATGAACCGAGTCAAAGAAAAAAGTTAAATAGGTTTCTTTAAAATGAAATTTCTTTAGAATAAACAATTTTCATAATATATTATATAATCAATTAGCTTATATAGCATAATTTAGTTATTATATATTTGGAAAAAATACTAAAATTTAACCGTTTATAATATATCTAGATTTTGTCATTCATAAATCAAAACCCTCTAATTATCTGAAATTGAATTTTCTTCTTCGTCCAGTTCTTCATCTCTTTTTATTAACTAAGTCCACTTCGATTTTGTTAAAAAATATCTTTGAAAATAAAGGTTTTATTTTACATTTTAAATATATTTATGGACCAAAGACTATATAATATGTAACTTAATCTTCGTTATTCGAATTCGAAAGACCTTTGAATGTCCATATTACACGTCGGTTGATTTACAGTGATGAAGTTGTTTAATCTTCTATTAAAACTATACATATTCACCACTTTCCATAGTTACTTTTTATTTTTATTTTTTATACCATCCAAAATAGTTGGGTTGAATATCTTATATACATGTCATTTTTCCGTTTAGTCAATCCAACTAATAATTCTGATATCTAGAATTTGTTCCCTTTCTCTTAATTTAGATAAACTATAAAAGGATTTGAGGTTATTGTATTTTATCGATCTAATTATTCGAAAAGAATAACATCTTATGCAATTTGGATATTTCAATGACATAATTTTATAAATAAATACTACTTCATAAGAGATATATTTTTAAATTGTTCTTGAGATAATATTATAAGTATAGTCTTCAAATGATTTCATACATGTACTTTTAATCTTTAAATAATAAATAAAACCAGACCAGAATCCTGATTGAAGTCTGCTTCATAACTATAAATCATAACTAAAAAATTGCACTATTTGCCTTCAAACATTCAAAGGACGAGATACCATTAATAATATATCCTGCAACCACATCTACCACCATGATTGCATAATAAGTTGGCTTAACGCAAATAAAAATTGTCCAATATATAGGGCAACATATCTTTAATTTTTTCATTCCAAATAATAATAAAATTATCCATTTCTGATGCACATACCTTTCATTTCAGAAATACAACGCAAATCACAAAATTTGACAAGTTACCCAACAAATAAACTACACATAAATGTTTCTAAACTAAAAATCGGGCGTACCCCGGTGAATCCCCTAGTACTAATAAAAGGAAGGTTTTGAAACCTCTTAAGCCATCCAACTCATCTTTCTCAAACTCCTATATTGTTGCCACATCATCTTATGTTTTAGAAATATTAAAAAAAAAACTCAAAACAATCACATTACTTGCTGTAATATGGACATTTAAAAGTCTCACATTAAATTAAGTTACATCTAAAACTTCTTTACAACTCGATTTTACGTGACCGGAAACTTTCCGGTCCGTTTTGGAAACGACACAATCTCTAATTATTATAAAAGTCAAATATGTTATATAAAACATTTTATTTGTTTTTATTCTATTTTATATCCTTCTTCTCTTTCATATAGTTATATTATTCAAAACACCAATATATAAAATATTTGATATAAATACTAATATATAGAATGCATATTTAATATATGATTCATGTGTAATATAAATGAACAGTAATGTGTCATTTAAATTAAATAATCTACTGGCTACGCTATTGATTAGAAGTCATGTGTAATATATCATATGTCTCTTTGCATTAGTGATTAGCAATGTTTAGTAACGCTTTCAAGAAAACCGGAGATATCAATGTCATAGTTGATTCATATTCCCCCCCCCCCCCCCCCCCCCTTTATCACAACCAATGGACTAAATGTTACATTAAATTCCCCCCCCCCCCCCCACTTTATAATGTACTCACCAAAGCCCACTATCTCACATTAAATTTACATTTTCGTATACAAATATTAGTCCCTCGCCTCAGTTTCTCAAACTATTTGAGAGATCTCTCTCTCTC
>JAKUCM010008897.1:0-12610 GCA_023374145.1 Lepidium sativum | reverse complement strand
GGGAGCTAGATATTGAAGACATTGTACATATCTTGCGAACTTACCAAAGTTTCTCTCATTTTATTTTCTTGGAAGTATTTTTTCCATTTTTATTTCCTAACAAAAAGAGTAAACATTTTGGTGACAACTTTGGAGCTTTGCTCTCTTATTTTTTATTATGATTTATATTTGTTTTTCATATATACTAGTGTTTTGTCTATGTAATTTATTTGTTCATTACCGTTGCCAGCAAAATTTAGAGTTTAACTAAAGATTTTAAATTAATTTACTGAAACTAAAGTAAATGAATGTTTAATTTTTGAAAGCTTTAAAAAGAAATATATTCCACCTTCAGACCAACCACGGCTCCGGCTACATTAAGTCTCCACCTGCAAAAACACAACAATTGAAAAAAATCATAATCAAGCGTAAGTAATCTAAACCATACATATATATAAATCGATATATATATTGCGTAGTATTATATAGTCTCTCATGCTTTAAACAAATAAAGAAAAAACTGCTTATATCTCGCTCAAGAAAATTCATATATTCAGCTTCTTCTAGCATTTGTGAAAGACTTTACGCTTCATTTTCTTTAAACTGAAGATCATCATGAATTCATTGCTCCGTACATATCAACATTTCGATCATGTGGTGGGTCAAACAGCTTCTATATGGGCTTAGAATACGACCGCTAGTACTAAAAGCCGACTCCGATGCAACCGTAGATACTTGCATTGCAAGAAGATCTCTAGCCATCTCTTATAAAATTGGGAATTTTGGACTATTAACCTCCACCAAAACAAAATGTCATTTGAAACCCCTAAATTATTCTTGTTTATCACCATTTTTTCCATCAAATATATATCCAGCTCACTACTTACGTCTTCATGTCTTCTCTCGTCACCATCTGTTCATAAAGTGAATCATTCTTTCATGTTCATCATCCAAAATATCCAAACCATCACTTGATTGACCTTTATTCATAGGATCGTCTTCATAATGAGATTACGTGTTCAATCCCTTATACTCATAAACATCTTGTGCATCACATCATGAATTGATTCTTTCATACTCATATATCTTTCACTGTCTTTACCAGACAAACTTATATAATATAAACCCTTATTTTGTTTTGGTAATTTCATTTGGATAACCAATTAACCAAATGGGTTTCAATAAATTTACTAAATCGAACCAAATACCAAATGAATATTGAATCATGTCCAATCAGGATATCTAAAATTCTCAAACATGAACCAAATTACGTTTATTCGGTCCGGTTTAGTAAAATCCCATTCGGTTTAGTAAATATGCCCAAGCCTACTTTTATTGATCGAAGGAGATGTCATTAATCTTTTTAGTAGTCCGTTGTAATTTGTCAATTAACTTCTTTTAGATTGAAAATTGAGAACTATTTTTGACATTTCAGTAAATTGGTATATTACAAAACTAGAAAGCCCATGGGCCGTGTTCATATTGCCAGGTTAGTAACTAGTTATCAAAGTGTCAAGGCAAAAAAAGAGAGGAGTCTTTTATCCAAAGGACGGGCTGTACTATACGGTGACATGTAAATAAGCGTTGGAAAGTACAATATAGGAGTTTAACTAATCGAGGAGTCGATGGTGAACAAAATCACACAGAAAAGAAAAGTGTAACGCAGTCAAAATCTTATATCCTCTGCAGACCCTTTGTTTCTTTGAACACAATCACACTAATGTGAGTGTGATCCTTTGCAGACCCTTCGTTTCTCACATTCCACTCTGGATTCTGCTTTATCGTCGACATCTTCGCCGTTTCAAAGGTACAAACTTTGAATCTCTTCCCTAAATATCATTCTTGTCTTGATCTGTCGATTGATAACTCTATTCTTCTTCTGTTGTTCATTGTTGCTTTGGTTATATATCTGTGGATTTCCACTTCCACCTTCTCTGGTAGAATTTCCATGGTGAGGGAAATTTTACCGTCTACAGGATATCCTTCTGATTCATAGGGAAGTCTTATGAATTGAGTTTATTTTTGTTGTTGTTGATGACAGTATGCGAAAAGCCCTTCTTTTATGATCTAAAACTCTTATATTATCGGGAGAACCTAATTCAGTAGTGACTTTGCGACTGAATCTTGAGGCATGAGTTCTCGGGTGGTTAGGACAAGTGTGAGAATTCGAAGGAGGGGTCAACGAGTGACTGATGTGAATGGGACACCAAGCGAAAACCAGGGAGATCAACAAGAGACTGGACAAGCTCCAATGATGCCTCAGATTGTGTCTGGTCCTCCTATGATTGATATAGAAGATGATGATGATGATGTTGTTGAATCAACTGCAACTGCTTTTGCTCAGGTCTGCTCTCTTCTCTTCCTTTGTTTTTCACCTTTTCAAGTCATGGTGTTTACTGTTTCTGTAAAAGTTTATTGATACTGTTTCATTCTTATACAAGGCTAAAAACAATCGAGGTGTACGCAGAGGACCATTAGTAGTTGATGTAGAGTCAGGTGAATTAACATCTTTTTCTTCTTTTTTTGCATAGCTATTAGAATATGAGTGCTACGTTTGTGATGCTACATGTCTGAAATAGTTTGCAAAATGCATTTATGTGGCTCTTTGCTCAGTTCTATTTGTGTGATGGTATGAGTACAGGTAGTACTACTGCATTGGGCAAAAACCGCACAAGGCTTCGTTCTGATAGAGATAGTGGTGACTCTGATAAGCTTAATAAGTCGGTGAGAGATGTTGATATTTTATATAGTTTTAGTATTAGCTTTGATGTTTGGATTTAGGCTAACCAATTTCCATTTTTCTCGTTCAGAGAAAGTCCAAGGCTGTAGAACCTCCTGTAGAAGAACCAAAGTTTAATTGTCCAATTTGTTTGTGCCCATTTACTGAGGAGGTGTCAACAAAGTGTGGTCATATTTTCTGCAAAGATTGCATAAAGAATGCAATATCTCGGCAAGCTAAATGCCCTACGTGTAGGAAAAATGTCACTGCTAAGTCGCTAATTCGGGTATTTCTTCCAACCACCAGATGAATGATATAGAAACTTCACCAGTAGCTATGTAAGTCTAGCTAATGAAATTTGTTTGTTTCTTAAATTCATGAAATTACTTGTTAACACAAGCAAAATTATTCGCTGATCCCCTTTTATTTTCCCTCTCTTGCAGGGTTAATGCTCTATCGACTCTATCCGCCAACAAGGAATCAGTTGTGTATGTTATGTCGATCTTTCTGTTTTGTTAGAGAAACATCTAGGAATCATGGAGCTATTTTTTAAACTGATTGCATTCATTGTTGTCTTCATTATCTGAGTAATTCCTTCTTGTTTAGTGATTACTGAGATATTTTGGGAGGATAATATTGAATCTCTTAGAAAGCATTCTTCATCATGCCCCTGCTATGCTCAGTTACCTTCACTAAAAGGCTGTGGATGACTTTACATTGCTATGTTGGTCCCCCGTTTACTCTTTAACATCAATGTGATAACTTTGTTCTTATGGTGAGTTTGCAGTCCAAAGAATACACTCTCAAGTCATGGCCATGATATTTATTAGCTTCAGTATTCATATGATAATTGTTTGCAGAATGCTCGTTAGTTTACTCGGTAGCCTTGAGGAAACAACTAGCCCTACATGGTCTGACGGCCAAAACGAAAGTATTCTCAAAATTCCCAGGAACTCAATATCACAGATTGCTTATAGGTCTTAACCCCGAAAAACTCAAGACTATAATATGTTTCCTATTTGTTGTGTTCTCTTCAAAGTCTGCACAAGAGTTGAAACAAAATTAGTTGTACAAGAATAAAAGACATCTAAATTTAAACAAAGATGTCTCTCTTTCTATTAAGGTGTGTGGCTCTTTCTCTGGTCTGTATCTGCTTCAGAATGCCCATCTTGGGGAAGAACTAACAGCTCTAGGTCTAGGTAGCGGTTTTAATATTGGTTGCTCTGAACTATTATTCCTTTTCTTCATGATAGATGAGACTGTTGGGCTGTAATAGTCATTACTCCTCTGTGACATTGCTCCTTGCGAATGCATCTTCTTTCCGTGGACGAAGCTTCTCTGTTTCTCCAGCATTGCTCTTCTACCATTTAAACTTTTCTGAGGAGTTCCCCATCGGCTGGAGCTCACACAGCTTTGGCTTCTTCCAACTCTCTCGTGATGAAAGTCACTCTTTTTTGGAGGAGTTGGGTAGTTTCGGCTTTCTGCAGTTTCTGCAGAATACATAGTCTCTTCCTCGGTGCTGTATCCATGATGGTTATATACATAGTGAGCTTCTGGTGGTGGTGAACTTGAGATGACCTCACTGAGAGCACCATTTACTGAACCTGTTGAAGCAATCTGCGCATCTGATCCCTCAGAGACAATCTCAGCTTCCTCTACCACGTTGTTTCCCTGTGCAGAGTTAATCTCAGGCAGGAATATTGTAGCTTTAGTTATTCGTGGAGGAAAGTTGATATCCAAAAGGTGTACTGGGCCTCTCTCGTTTCTTAAAGGACCAGAAGTCAACTTTGGTGATTCATATATCTCAGGGGTTGGAATACCCTGCGCATGAATAGTAGTTCCACCGCCTTGTGGATTGGTTTTTGAGGTTTCTTCTTCTTTTTCTTCATCCTCATTGGCAAATGAGGAGTTCGGATGAGTTTGACCTCTAGTGTTAGATGAAGATGGTGTTCCAACATCAGAGTCGTTTGGCTTAAAAACACGGCGCATGGTGAATGAAGTACAAGAACGCTCACTCTTCTGTCCAGAAGACATTAACCGAATGAGAGGCAACTTAGGTTTTGTCATATATTCATCTAAACTGCCTTCCCAATGTTGATTCAGCCAGTCACAAATCACTGGTATGGGTATACCAAACTGCATCATTAGAGTCTTGTTATCTTTCTTCAATGACGTAGAGGAAGATGAGGAGGTAGAGGTTGGTGATGTCGCTAGTTTCCTTGGATCGCAGATCATGAATGCGAGATTTCCTTGAACATCAAATCCAGCAGATCCAGGACTCCAGATCATTTCATTGGTTGAAAGTTTAATGAGGTTGTCGGTAGCTACCACTAGCTTTCCCTCTCCGATCTTCAGTTCGTTCTGAGCTGCATAGCCTAAGAGGTACACCACACTTCCTAGATCCAGGTTTGGTTTGGAACATGTCTTCAGGTAATGTGGCTGTTGGGTTTGGGTCTGACTATTTGAGTCTCCATCCACAAGGTCTAAGCCAACAATGGTGAGATCAATAACCGAACTTGTAATGAAAAACCTGCAGAAAACGGCACCAAATAAGATGGCATTCATTTTACTATAACACAATAACAGAGAAAATCATTGAACAAACAATCTAGAATTCAGATTGATCTCAAGCTTGTACATTTAATGTTTGATGCAATCAAGTAATTGCCTTCTGTTTTTGGGTAATCTCTGAAAATCATTGAAATGCTGATGCCGATAGTTACAGAATGAAATATCAAATATTAGCTTAAAATTTTTAAAAATTGAACCTTACCAAAGTCAGCTATAGAGATCCAGAATCATTGCTGAAAATAAACATAAGTCCAGTATAAAGCTCTTCACTTTAAGTTCTTTTGGACTGACCAAAAGCTACGGATTGTTTTTTTTTAAATGTGAAGAGTCACTTTATCTATATGGCATTAAATCAAAATTTCCACGGATCGTGCAACCGACAATACAGGAAGTTTAAGAATCAAAATTCAAATTGATACAAAGATCAAGAGTGGTTGGACCTGTGAGGAAAGAGAGCAGCAGCGACACCGTTCTGAAGACGGACTTCGGCGGTTTCAGAGGCTGAGATGGAAGGGAGATTGAGGTGAGTAGTGAGAAGAAGATTCCGGTGAATGAGGAATCCAGTTCCGGAAGTAACTCCATTTGGTCCTGAGACAGAGATTCGTGCCATCGCCGGAGCTTTACCGGAAAAAATGGAAGCTTTCATCCTCTCGCTTTTGCCTACTCCTTTGCAAAAGCACCATGAGTCAAATATCACTCCCATTCTTTCTCCCTCTCCCTCTTGATTCTGCTTCAGCTCTGATGGGTCTGTCCAAATTCTCTTCTTTTTTTGTTTATCTGAGTTTTGGAGAGTGTTGGATCTGAAAAAGATGAGAATTTTGGAGAGAAGTAAGAATTAGTGGTGAGTCTATAATAATGGGATTATGGAGAGACAACACATGTATGTGTTTGAGTCTGTTTGTGCTGTGAAACCATCAACATTCTTCGGATTTGGTCTCCATGAAGACCGAAAAAGAAAGAGAACTCAAGAAGAAGGTAGTGAGAGAGAAAACCAGACAGGGGAATCGTGAAGTGAGTTAAGAGATGTGTGTCTCTTTAAGCTCGACTTCTTCTTCTTTTACTTTTTTTGTCATTAATTTAAAACATACTAATTTTACAATTAAGAAAAATGTGTTTTTGCCATTTTGTAAAGACAAGAAATTAAAGGAAAAGTCTAGACTGACAGATAGATTTGGAAGGATCTTGTTCCATGTGATGGAACATGGATGGACCTTTGGCATATTATTATACACACTCAGTTTTTGCTAATCAGAATTTCGTATAATTGATTTAGTTATTGTTTGTAAGTTAATTTGCAATTAGCGTTTAAGTGATCAAACCAAATTAGAAATCCATCTCAATTAATGTTATAGATTAACTATCTGAAGACTAGTCAGAGACAACTCTTAAGAGTATGAAAGTGCACTAAGTAGCGGGATTCACAACTCACATCTTAACAAGATGAAAAATACAAACTATTTTGCATTGTTTAAAATGTTATAGTCTCTTCAAAGCTTTACTAAAAATAAGAAAAATATGATAAAAATGGGAATCCTTCCCAAGGACCATCTAAAAACTCCAAGCTAGGCCGCTGGATAATGCAAATATGTGCGGAATGTGCCAATCCGATCCAAAATCTATTCCGTTTGAGCGTAGGAAATCTTTTGCCTCTGCAATATCCTGCAACCTAAGCAACAACACTAAAACAGCAACAAGGGGAAATTACTTTACACAAAATAAGCTTTAAATATTTGAGCAAACAAAGAAAGAAACAAGCAAACAAATTACATTGCTGCAAGAGAACTGCTTCTTCAGGACAGGTAAGAAACAGCAGTAGCCTAATTCCAACCATTAACAAACCACAGCGTCGCATCTCATTGGATCAAAATATAAAAGCGTCAGGAACTCAAACACACTTTGTTCAAAATTTTCCAATTACCACAGAACGATATATTTGCACAACTTGAATCGTTAGAAGACTTCTCAAAGTTCCTCAGAGACAACATTCAATCCTCAGGAACTCAAAGCCACTGAACAAATATTCCCAAAACATCACAGGTAAATGATTGAAAATCTGAATCCTAATATTATTTAGCTGTTCCAAAACTGAGATTTTCTGACTAAGCTAAGAAAAATCAAACTTTGCAAAATACCTCTGATTATGACTCTCCGAATCAAACTATGCAGTCAAAAATTCGAAGTGAAATTTGATATCTTTAAGATTGATAAGCTGCCATCAGAATGAATTATAAGAAAATGATTTTGTCATAGTTCATTCAGATCAAAATTTCCACCGATCATCCAGAACTCAAAACCCTTGCGCAAATTTTCAAATCATCACTTGGCAACTTATCAATTTAAGCCATAACAAAAATTAACATAAACTGATTCTGTAAAGTGAAAAGATCATCACCGAAGATACATAAAACCAACCAGGATTTGTCCCAATGCGAATGAAACAACTCAATAAATCAGAAAGATTGAACCTTTACATTCACAGATCTCGCCGCCACTGTCTGAGTAGATTTCGGGTCGTTAGGGTTTTATTCAGCTCCTAACATGATGGGTATAACAGTCATTTCAAAAGAGAAGGTTATAATTCATATCCTACCTGCACCTTGGATAAGCTAAACCAGTATCCAAACAAGCCTTATGATGATTGCAAATTTTCAAGCCCTAATTCTAACCGTTTCCGTTCATCTTTGATCTCGGACTTCGAAACCAAATCAAATCGGGGAATTTTTGGCGGGATGGCTACGGCTGTTGGAGGCGGAAGCGATGTGGAGGTTGGATTTGCGAAGCTGCAAGGTGAGGATTTCGAATACTATATGCAGTCATACTCCATTATGCTTGGCCGGAATTCTAAGAAATCGACCGTCGACGTCGACCTCTCATCCCTCGGTGGTGGAATGAACATTTCGAGGAACCACGCTCGTATATTTTACGACTTCACGCGACGCCGCTTCTCTCTCGAGGTCCTTGGCAAAAATGGCTGCCTCGTTGAAGGTGTCCTCCATCTCCCTGGGAACCCCAACGTCAAGCTCGACTCACAGGACCTCTTACAAATTGGTGACAAAGAGTTTTACTTTCTGCTCCCGGTTCGGAGCATCCTAGGTGGGCCATTAGGACCTAGGCACCACGTTCCAGGGCAGTCTAGTGTTGTTCCGTACCATGGTTATCACTCCGGTCCGGGTTCCGGGTCAGGTCAGAAGGGCGTCCGGAGTAGAGAGTTCTATGAATACGATGATGAAGATGAAGAATATGAGGACGATGACGAGGATATTAGGGGAAGTGGAAAGAAATCAAGGAGAGATGGACATGATGGACATGCTTCCGGAGGTTGGTCATGATAGCTTAATTTGGCTGTGCAACGTATTAGGTTACAGATTATGATGTTTTACTTATCCAATCGTGCTTGTTTATGACTTTCTGTAAAAGTTGTAGTGATTGCTGATTGAACCTTCTTAGACTTGGATTGCATGTTATTGTAGCCTACTTCATGTCTGCAGAGAGAACGAGAGAGGAAAGAGCAAAGGTAGATCGTGAAGCTGATGATCAACAAGTTTTGCAGCTGGAGGAAAAAGATGTTGTATCATCTGTTGCTACTGTGCTTTCCGATTTGTGTGGTCCAGGAGAGTGGATGCCTATGGAAAAACTTCATTCGATGGTAAGTTCTTACTAGAAACTTCCCTGCCTCTTTAACACAGAACGTAGCATGAGTATTCCATTGAACCAAAGCTTTTATGGTGTCCAGATAGATTTGTGAGAGTTAGTGTGAAGTTAGGTCCTTAACCTAGTTTTCTAATGGAATTAAGCTACTTACTTGTGTATATTTTAAACTCCACAGATTTTGAGTAACTCTTTAGTTCTTACAATGAGTTAAGTTCCTTGTGAACCATAACAAAGGCTAATGCATGACAGTGGGTTGGTGTGTGACAGATATTAAAGGAGTATGGAAACGTATGGCATCACAGTCGAGTAAGAAGATACCTGACACAAGAAAACTACCTTATCCCTGAAGCAAAGGGTAAACCATGGTACGGTTTACTAATGCTGCTGAGAAAATATCCTGAGCACTTCGTCATCAACACTCGATCTAAGGGAAGAGTTACCCTCGAATTCGTATCTCTCGTTTCCCTACTCTCATGAGAACTTGGCGTGTAGTCAGCTTTTCTTTCTTACAGTTTTATATATCTCGTATTTGTAAAATGTTCTTGACATTGATGAGTAACACGCTCTGTCGCTTTTCTAGTAACTAAAACGCCAACTTTCGGGTCCTTGCAGTTGAGGACATTGTTCTTTCATCTCTGATGAAGACCAAAATAAATTTGTGCCTATTAGATTCAGAACTTAGAAAACTCAGAAGTCTGAAAAGAAAAAAAGAATACGTGTACGGACGCAATTCTGAATTTGCTCTGTTAAGCGGACTGGGCCCATAATTGATCTGTTCGGCGGAATAGGCCCATGAAAAGGCCCAAATAGAGAGCGACCCAAACCGGCTCAAGTATGCGTGTTCAGACGATATAAAATAAATAAAATGTAGAGACTTAGGGTTATCTCATATCTGTTGCAGCCATCTGAAACCTAAGTCTGAGATCAAAGCTTACGAGGTAATTGAGTGAAAATGATTTACGATGTGAATTCCGGTCTCTTCAGATCCTTCCTGAGCCAGAAAGGTAGCTCGTCCGACAGAAGGTACAAATATCTTATCTTGTCTGATCCAAATATGAGATGATCGATTTTGTTCCCAGTTTTCTTGATGTATTCTTCTTTCTCATCATCTTTTTATGTTAATCAGGAAACCTGAGGACAAGCCAAGAGAACAGAAGCCCAAAGCCAGCGACAACAAACCTGTTATGAATGAATAGATCAGATCTACTTTGTAATTTTGCTTTACTTCTGATGTTTGTGCTCTTAAATCATATATTTGAATTAAAATTAAAGTTTCTTTCTTTTTCAATTGGTATGTTTGGATTATTTAGGCAAAAGTGTTATTTTAGGACTGAACTTTTTTTTTTTTGACCTAATTTCAACACGAACATATCGCGATTTCAAATAAATTTAAATAAATTAAATTAATTGAATAAATTATTAGCATAAAATTTATTACAATTTCTATAATTAATATTTTTAAAAAAATATAAGACTTTAAATTAAATAGATAAAATCATATAAATATATAAAATTATTTACATATGATATTAAAATTTTAGTGGGGTATAAATATAAGTAATCTTTCCATTAGGCAGATTTTTTTTTTCAAACGGCAATATTATAAAAAGGTGCACAACCATAAGTTCATACAATCAATTATAGTCAATCTTTTTTTTAAACATGACAAGAACATCAGTCTTATAATTGAAATTACGAGGAATCACCATAAACAAAAAAACGAGAACAAATAATATACAAAGCAGGTACCTAGTTTTTAGTCAGCCAATAATATTTACTCGAATTAAAGCTTTATAGTTTATTGGATTGCTCCGTTTAAAATATTTGTCAATAGTTAAATTTCTTGAATGACCCATATACAATAAGATAAATGATCAACTTCAAACCAAACTTCTTTTGAAGTGCCAATTTAAAATAATATAAATCAATATAACATAAAATAAATTAAATTGAATAAAAGTATTATAAAATTTATTTCCATTTCTCTAATTAATATTTACAAAAAATTTGTAAAAGTGAAGTTTATATTTTAAATGATAAATATTATATAAAATATATCAAAATTTTAATAAATATATTTTATTTATATCTACAATTTAAAAACTATACGTTCTCAAAACTAAATAAAAATTGAGCAAATTTTTTTTCCCAAATTAATGTATAATCCTTTAGAAAATAACTTTTCACTCCATTTTTATTAATTTTAAAAATTTAGGCATTTCAAATTTTGTTGCAATATTTAGGTAAATTTATGAGTTATAGCTTTTGTAAAATATTTTTTCACTATATTTTAATTAATTTTGAGAACTTATAAATTTCAAAATTTGTGGTCAACTTTTATTTTTGGCTCATGTGTGAGTTAGTCACTTTTCTCTTTAATTTTTATTAAAATTTGAGAATTTATATTTTTCAAATTATATATATATATAACGAAAATATATTTACTATAATTTTGGTATTATATGTAAATATTTATATATATATATATATAATTTTTATTTACTTAAATATTAATTATAAAAATAGTATTAGATTTTATACTATTAATTTAATTAAATTAATTAATTCTAATTTATTTGAATTCGTCACTCGAAATTAGTGCCTAATAATTTAATTTAATTATTTAACTTTTCGCTACATTTTAAATAGTCAATATTTAAAAATTGATCTTTTTCTTATTGTACAAGTGTCATTTAATAGAGATTTTAAGAGTTTGACTAACATTTTTAATTATTAATGTTGATTTTGACCAAAAATTTAAAGTTCATATTAGTTAATTGAATTTGTAGACAATTCGTATAAAATTATACACGCTTCCATACGCTTCCATAATTCAGATTAGCCTGATTAAAAAAAATCACTTGAAAAATGACCCTTTCCCTAAATATTTATCTATTGCTTAGTGGGCAGTTTCTTTGAGTCAAGAAATCCTGAAATTTTCACAGGAAGCTTAGCAAAAAGATATGTGTGACTATATTGATGCTACTTAAGGATCCAATACCTCTTAGCAGAATCAGTTTGTAATATGTTCTTGTGAGTAACCAATCCATATGTATGTCAATTCTAGCCTCTATCGACCCAAATAGTAATGTTCGTTCTTTTGATTCTTTCGCCCATGAATAAGATTCATGCCATATTAAATCGCTTTATCAGTTGTGGCTTCAGGAGACCAAATGTTTAACAATGATCTAGGTCCAAAGCGTGTACCTCTATTGCCATCTGTGCAGCATTTGCTTCCTCGAACTCGACAAAGCGTAGCAAGACTACTATTAGTTTGATACAAGAATAAAAGTTAGTGTTTTCTTGAAGAAGAAATAAGGATTCGGAAAATGCTTGTTAGTAGATTAGTGAACATTTCACACAGTCTAAGTCGGAACACTTTCCTTTTAATTGGTCTAAACTGCATCAATGCATTCTCTAACATGCCAATGGTTGTATATATGGAGGAAGATTTCCAACGTGAACTTCTG
Organism: Lepidium sativum; assembly: GCA_023374145.1. NCBI lineage: Eukaryota > Viridiplantae > Streptophyta > Magnoliopsida > Brassicales > Brassicaceae > Lepidium > Lepidium sativum. The sequence goes on along the minus strand of JAKUCM010008897.1, from coordinate 220 downwards.
AACACTCAGTTACCACTCAGAAAAAAGACCAACAAAAAAGGTCAAAGGTATTTTACGAATTCCTACATTGAGACTCTTGATTGTTCTCATTTCCAGTATCATCATTTGGTTCAACTCTCAACAGATCATCTGCAATGTCATAACTTCTGTTTCTTAGGCTCTTAAATATATGAACAGTGTTTATAAATTGAACTGATTGGCGCTCTTATAGCATAGATCA
>JAKUCM010008896.1:0-15053 GCA_023374145.1 Lepidium sativum | reverse complement strand
CGATGAGTAACACATACATAATTATTACTAATTGCGAGAATCATATTTTTTGTCAAGCTTTTTCTTTGTCAAGTAATTGTTGGAAGCATTTATTCCATGAATTGTAGTGATATACGATGGATCATATGCTAATATGCGGAGAAAAGGGAACAAACTATAGCCTCACAAAGTCACAACCTCACTTTTGATGAATTAAATTTAAGAATGATAGTTTGTGAGGTTGTTATTTGTAACAATAATTATTTATTTAAATGCATCCAAATCAAGACAAACCTCTAATAAATGATAATATAAAGAAGGTCCAAAAAGTTAATCATGTTCAAAATTTGTTATAAGAAAAGAAGATGAAGCAAAAAGTTAACTTTCTACTAGAAATCTATCTAACTCTCTTTTTCTTTTGCTTTAATTTTAAAAACTTTTACTTTCCTCGCCAAAGCTTTTAATAAATGAACGTTGTATTCTTTTCAATTTTATAGTTTAAATGACTTGACTATAATATTAGATGTTTAATTTTTTTGCTTTAAATAAAAATTAAAAATAAAAATTTGAAGAATAAACTTTAATTATAAATTAAATACTGTTGATATAACAAACAAAAAACAGATAATAAGGGCATCTTGGGGTTCTTAGGGGAGGGGTTCTTAAAAAAAAAAAAAAAAAAATATTTAAAATGCGGAGCCAATCACGGGCTGCCACGTGGCGGCCCGACTCTTAATTAAGAGCCTGTGAGGCACGGGTTCGCCACGTGGCAGCCCGTGATTGGCTCCACGTTTTAATTTTTTTTTTTTTTTTTTTTGTGAACCCCATGAGGGGTTCACCAATGCAGATGCTCTAAGATTCTGGAAACTTAATTATTTATGAATATAACTATGTTATATGCAAATGCCATCTAAACTAGTGGTATGCGGTAAGTCCACTTAAAGCAGCGCATTTGCATAACTCATGATTGAATCCTCATACATACATTATGCAGGAATTTGACCATTGGATCAGCCAGTTATGATCCAATATAATTTGCATTTGACAAAAAAAACTATGTTATGTCAATTTAAAAGTCAAGTTATATGATTATATCTTATCTTCAACAATATTTTTTTTTGGATTAGGTGTTTTTAATAATATGCTTTATAAATTATTAATCAACTAAAAAGCGTATACTATTTCATGTTTATAAATCAAATCTTATTATTTATATTATATAAAAATTTATCTAATGAATCAGCCGTTTAAAATTTAATATTAAAAAAATAACAATAATTATATTCGTTTCTATCAAAAAATCGAACGATAGAAATTAAAACTAACATTTGGTATACTATTATTGAACACAACTTCGTATCCATCTAATCATATTGTCTTTTTATGCTCATGCTTTGGAGAAAAAGTAAGAAAAAGAAAAAAACAAGACTCAAGCAAAAAGAATGAAAGTTACTTGTCGAGATAATTAGGAGACTTCTTGATGGCGGAAATCTTTGAAAATCTTTTGACAAATCATAAGAAGGAGAATTGGTTTTGTTATTGAAACTTAGCTTTTGAATTGAATGTTCTAAAAAAAACAGACAATACAATGTAAAGTTAATTTTTATGAAATCATATCTCAGGTTAATTTTTATGTAAAGTTAATGTTATGTAGATTGTTTTGTCAACATTGGGCTAAGTAAACATACCATCTATCACTAGATTAAAAACCGTTGACGTGTTTATAGTTTATTTTTTGTCAACTAGCATACTGACTTTTAAATCTCGCTTCTACTACTGCATATAGGAAGTTCAATCCTTGATACCTTGAGAATTTGTAAAGTGACTAGACTATTGAGACCCATGTTCTCCGCAAGTTTCTATTGTTTAAACTTAAATTTATGTTGATATATATTTTATGTTTACTTTCTTATTTTTCTTATTTTTGTTCAGCTGAAAAAAGTCTTAAAAACCAAAAGAAAAGCCCATTACAGGCCTTGATAAAGCCTAATCATAGATTGATTACAACTATAAAGTATAAACTGATAAAGGCCCAAAAAATACCAATATAAATTATTACAAAGCCCATAAAAGCCCAACGAAACCCTAGCTCTAGACGAGTACTACCACCAAGTGGTATATATACAGCAACTAAACACTTACTTTGAAAGACACAACTTCAAAGCAACGCCTCCTTTATTTCTGTGTAGATTCATTATATTTGTAGTTGTTTTTCCTTCAAAATTCTTTCATTTTTCTCTTATTTTGAACAAATAATTGTGATTTTGTTTGCCAAAATTTGATCGGAGAAGAAGAGAGCTGTGATTATAAACAACAAGATTAAAATTCTGATCTTCCCATTTTATGGGCTTGATAGACTCATATACACCCATAGAATATGAGCTCTCTTCTCAAACATCTATTTTTTATTGGTTTTTGTTTGTTTAGTTTGTAGTTAATTGTGTGAAGAAATTGAGTAATGTATTAGTTAACCAAAAAAATAGAAGGTTAATTAGTTGTCATAATACAAATAAGTGTTTAATTTTTACTCAAAAGTCTAAAGATCTGTTCAAAAGTAATTTGTTACTGAGCAATTAGTGAGGCTACGATGAGGAAAGATTACATTTTGACCTAAACCATTATATTAAATGATCATTACAATCATCAAATTAGTGAAGAGTTTGAATTGTGTGAACTAATTAAGTTCTTATTGTAAAAAGTTTTGGAACATGTTTAGGCGTAAACTAAGTGATAGACATGCTTTTCTTTTAAAACTAATTTCAAATTAAACCAAACTAAATTTTTGGTTTGATTGGGTTTTTTTAAATAGTTATATTGGTTCGATTTTTTGAATTTTTTGGTTAAAATATATAAAATTCCGGTTTAAGATAACCGACTAATCGGACCGAAAACAAAATTCAAAAATAATTAGGTTCTGATTGGTTTTTATGAATAAATCGAAATTGGACCGAAAACCGAAAATTTTGATTCAGTTCGATCTATTTCAGTTTGGTCTCAATGCCCACCCCTAGTTTTTTTTTTTTTTTTTTTTGTCAACGGCAGATTATATTGGGCCACAATTGGCCGGCCCAATAGCCAAATTCCTACGTAATGTAAGTAAGGGGATTCGATCCCATATTATGCAAATACACTGTCTTAAATGGACTTACCGCCTATCACTAGATTAGATGCCATTTGCCCCCTAGTCTCATCTCTAAACTAAAGAAAAACTCTTATTGAAGTTGCAATTGGCAAAAAATTGGAAACTTTTTTAAATTAAACCAATCAGAATAAACAATAATAAATTTGAATATGATTGGTTTAATTTAAATATTTTTAAAGACCAATCATACTATAAAATAAAAAACAAACTTTAATATGATTAGTTTAATTTAAATTATGTTCAAAACAATTAAAGCAATTGTCGTGGGGGAGCTAAATCCATATACAAAACTTAAACCAGAAAAAAGAAATAAAACAAAAAATTGGATCCTTAAAGTCCAGTTATTTGCATACATATTAAAATTGTACCAAAAAGTTGGGTATTGTTAACGTATCAAGTATTATATAAGAAAGCCCATTATACCACCAGCCTTTACGAATTAAAAGGCCCATAAAAGCCCAACATAACCCTAATTCTAAATCCACCTACAGATATATAACTAGACATCAGTCTTTTGATATTCGTCTCCAATGTCTGACTCTGCAACTAAGGCAAAGTAATCACTAAACTCTGATTTCTCATATCTGTTTATTCATTTTGAGTTTGAGATTCCCTTCTTCTTCCTCATTCTTTGTTTCATTGTAGATATTTCTCTTTTATATAAGTATTTCAAAGTTTTTATTTTTAGTGGCTATGATGACAAAAACATTTCTCGATGCTGAAACTTACTTGAGGGACCAAAATCACTCTTGTAATCTTTCATGATGTTTATTTTTTGTGCGTGTCTGAGCCATTCATAGAAGGAATTGATTCTCTCATAGTCTAATTTTCGTTTATGTTTAATTGATGATGCTCCCTTGGAGATAGATTTATCAGATTTCTAATTAAAAATTTGATTTTTATTATCAGTTAGGTCACAATTGAAGCCATGGAAGAAGCTGATCAGTTATGTTTAGCGGCTAAAGCCGGTGACTTTAAAAAGGTTCAAACTTTGATCAACTCTGGCACCGACGTTACACACTTTGACAACGATGGTTTAACGCCGTTAATGCACGCTGCTAAAATCGGAAACGTGGAGATTGTGACGGCGTTACTCGAATCCGGAGCTCCATGGAATGCATTAACTCCATCAAATCTCTCAGCAGGAGATTTCGCCATGGAAGAAGGACACCAAGAAGCTTTTGATCTCCTTCTCAAAACTGGGATCCAATCAGAGCTAATCTTAGGAACAATTGCGAGAAATCAAAAAAAAAAAGAGTACTCTAATCAAGAGTATCTTCAAGATAGAGTTAGTTTCAGTGAAGACAAGTTAATGGATAGTGAAAGCAAAGGTGTAATGATGGCTTGGGAAAAACCATTAATGGAAGCTCATGCTAAAGCAATTTGTATCAATGGAGGTCACATTCTAAACGTTGGATTTGGAATGGGACTTGTTGATACAGCAATACAACAATACAATCCGAGTAAACACACAATCATTGAAGCTCATCCTGAAGTTTATAAACGTATGATTGAATCAGGTTGGGGAGAGAAAGAGAATGTGAAGATTGTGTTTGGAAGATGGCAAGATGTTATTGATAAGCTTGATGATTGTTTTGATGGAATCTTCTTTGATACTTATGGAGAGTATTATGAAGATTTGAGAGAGTTTCATCAGAATCTTCCAAGATTGTTGAAGCCTGATGGTGTTTATTCATATTTCAATGGGTTTTGTGGAAGTAATGCTTTTTTTCATGTTGTGTATTGCAATTTGGTGACATTAGAGATTGAGAATTTAGGGTTTAGTACTCAATTGATTCCTTTGCCTGTTAAGGATTGTCTTGGTGATGAAGTTTGGGAAGGTGTCAAGCAAAAGTATTGGCAGCTTGATACTTATTATCTACCTGTTTGTCAGTTTAGTGATTGAATATTAATGGGCTTGGATTTACATTGGGCTTTGGAAATATAATTGGGCCTAAGGTTTATTGGTTCTTTATTTGCCACGTCTTTTAACTTCCTTCTCCTTAATTCAATAATTTCGTGATTTTGATTTCACTATTCAACAATGGCGATACTTTCTCTACGAACTCCAAGCTCTCAGACGCTCATTTGTTCCTCTGTTTCTCCTATAAGCTCGAAGCTTTTATTTCAATCACAATCTTCGATTGCTTCTGCTTCTTTCACCAGTTTAAAATCGAATTATACTTCGATTTCATCGATTTTTAAACCCCGTGTGGTATTGGCAAGAGCTGCGTCTGGAGTTACTGATTACAGAGAAGATATCGGAGAGATTCTCGGTGATGTCTCTGTATTTACTGCTTCTGGTCAGCGTGTGCAGTTCAGTGATCTCTGGGATCAGAAAGATGTATGTTATGGAGACTTCTTTTGATTTGTCTCAGATTTTAGTGTTTGAATTGTGTTTTTTCTTTACACAGGGAATTGCTGCTGTTGTACTTTTGAGGCATTTTGGATGCCCTTGTTGGTAAATTGATTGATTGAAATCACTTCTTATGATAGAAATTTTTCATATTGAAGGATTGTTAATGTAAAGTTGGTTCTTTGATCTGAAAGTTGGGAACTTGCTACTGCTTTGAAAGAGTCAAAACCAAGATTTGATGCAGCTGGTGTTAAATTGGTAGCTGTTGGTGTTGGAACTCCAGATAAAGCTCGTATACTTGCTTCTCGGGTACAATCTTTATCCATTTTCATCGCTATATAACTAAACTCATAGATACGTTTGCTTAGTGTGTACTTGCTACTTCGTTATTGTTCATTCACTGAGTCTACGTTTCTTTTGATTGCTTTAGTTACCTTTCCCAATGGAGTCTCTTTATGCAGATCCTGATCGCAAGGTAAACAAACATACAAACATATCATGTTTTTGAGATTTCTTTCCCTATGTTTGATTCAAGTTTTGAGAGGCAATTTCCTGAATTTTGCAGGCATATGATGTTCTTGGTTTATATTATGGTTTAGGTCGCACTTTCTTCAATCCAGCTAGTGTATGAACCACACTCAAACTTTTCTCACTGTTTGATTTGTTTTACATCACTAAATTCCGACTTTCATTATTGCAGACTAAGGTCTTCTCAAGATTTGATGAACTTCGAGAAGCTACAAAGAATTACACCATAGAAGCTACTCCTGAAGACAGAAGCAGTGTATTGCAACAGGTTTGTTTTAGCTCTTCAAAAGTTGTTTCCTCTTTGTGTTTGTTTGATCCTTTCTTCTGTCTTCTTCTCAGGGAGGTACGTTTGTGTTCAGAGGCAAGAAACTACTGTACAGTCACAAAGACGAAGGAACTGGAGATCATCCATCTCTAGACGATGTCATCAATGTCTGTTCTAAAGCCCCTGTTGCTTGACGACAAATTTCAATCAAATTATCATTTTGAAAACCAATTTTTAATCCTCAAATGGAGATCTTTATCATGCGCAGAGTCCGAGGTTCAACTAACGTGCGCATCAAATTCCGGCCGAAAGAAGAAAACAACCCTCCAATCACTCAATTCATTTTAATCATAGTATAAAATTTAGGATAAAAATCTAAAATGTAAAACTACTCTTTTTAAGGTGAATTTTATTATATATTTTTATATAAAATTTAAAGTAAACAAAAAAATTATTAGAAAAATTAGGAAAAACTAAAATTAATAAAAGTTTATTGGGTACAAATTTAATTCTTGATTCAATTTCGGTTTAGGTTTAGATTCAATATTTTGGATACATAGATATAAAATCTATTTATGGTATTTTGTCAGATTCATTTCCTCTAATTCGATGTTTTGGTTCTTTTGATTCATTTTCTCTAATTCGAGAGGTATTGGATTTTTAAAATGATTTAATATTTTATTTAAATATAATCTAACCAATAGATAATACTGTAGAATAGTAAAAAAAAAATAAATTCATTAAATTTGCATTTTTTCGTCTTTGTAAAATAATACAAGATAAAAACTCTTAAATCCCTTATAGTCTGATACTAAAGCCCATTAACAAATAAGCGAACATATAATGGGCCTAAACAGGTAAGGCCTATAAAATTCTAGCCTTTGTCCTGAACGAGATGCTACTGTTAATTGTTTCCGGATGATGCTACTGTTACTCTCGTTTACGAGATGCATAGATTCTCTAACATAGTGGAGCTTCTTCTCAGCAAGCGCCAATTTTTCTTAGCATCTTCTCAAATCAAGTCTCGCTTTGACTTGAATCACAGAACTTTTCATGTTTCTAGAGTTTTCGAAGATAATTTCCGGAGAAGTAACGGAATTGGTTTAGTTTGTCTCGAGAAAAGCCTTAACGAGCGTAAGAATAACTCCAAGTACGATCATTTCTCGAGTGATGTTGAAAAGGTATACAGGATTTTGCGGAAATTTCATTCTAGAGTTCCGAAGTTGGAACTCGCGCTTAATGAATCCGGTGTTGAATTGCGACCCGGTTTTATTGAACGGGTTATGAATCGTTGCGGTGATGCTGGGAATTTAGGTTACAGGTTCTTTGTCTGGGCGGCGAAGCAACCTGGTTATTGTCACACTATCGAAGTGTATAAATCGATGATGAGAATTATAAGTAAAATGCGTCAACTTGGAGCTGTTTGGGGATTAATCGAGGAAATGAGGAAGGAGAATCCGCAGTTGATTGAACCAGAATTGTTTTTGGTTTTGGTTCGGAGGTTTGAGTCTGTGAACATGGTGAAGAAAGCAATTGAAGTGCTCGATGAAATGTCTGAGTTGGGTTTAGAACCGGACGAGTACGTATTTGGGTGTTTGCTAGATGCATTGTGTAAGAATGGTAGCGTTAAGGATGCTGCGAAGCTCTTTGAGGATATGAGATTGCGGTTTCCGCCTAATTTGAGATATTTTACTTCATTGTTGTGTGGTTGGTGCATGGAAGGGAAGATGTTGGAAGCTAAACATGTTATGGTTAGGATGAAGGAAGCTGGGTTTGAGCCAGACTTAGTTGATTACACCTACTTGCTAAGTGGATATGCTAATGCTGGTCAAATGGCAGATGCTTATGATCTTTTGAAAGATATGAGAAGTAGAGGGTTTGAACCGAATGCGAATTGTTACACTGTGTTGATCCAAGCATTGTGTAAGGTGGATAGAATGGAGGAGGCAATGGGGGTATTTGTTGAGATGGAGAGGTATGATTGTGAGGCTGATGTTGTGACTTACACTGAACTAGTTAGTGGGTTTTGCAAATTGGGAAAGATTGATAAGTGTTATATTCTATTAGATGATATGACAAAGAAAGGGCTGATGCCATCCGAACTAACCTATATGCATATCATGGTAGCGCATGAGAAGAAAGAAAAATTAGGAGAATGTTTAGAATTGATGGAGAAGATGAAGCAAATAGGGTATCATCCTGATCTAGGCATTTACAATGTCAACATCAGATTGGCTTGTAAATTGGGACAAGTAAAGGAAGCTGTTCGATTATGGAGTGAAATGGAAGCAAATGGTTTAAGTCCTGAAGTAGATACATTTGCTATTATGATCAGTGGATTAACAACTCAAGGCTATTTACTCAAAGCATGTGATCATTTCAAGGAAATGGTATCTCGAGGATTGTTCTCCATTCCTCAATACGGATTTCTGAAGTCATTGTTAAATACCCTTTTAAAAGACGAGAATCTTGAAATGGCAAAAGATGTTTGGAGTTGCATCACAAGTAAAGGCTCTTGCGAGCTAAATGTATCGTTGTGGACAATATGGATCCATGCCTTGTTCTCGAAAGGTCATATGAAGGAGGCTTGTTCTTATTGTCTTGAAATGATAGAGATGGACTTTATGCCACAACCAGACACATTTGCTAAACTTATGAAGGGTTTGACTAAATTGTATAATAGAGAACTCGCTGTAGAGATTACTGAGAAGGTGAAGAATATGGCTGCTGAGAGAGAGATGAGTTTTAAGATGTATAAGAGAAGAGGAGTGCAAGATTTGAGTAAGAAAGCTAAATCTAAAAAAGATAGAGAAGGAAAGCAGAAGCAGAGGACACAGTAAAGAAGAAAATGTTATTTTTTTGGCCGAGACATTGAACAGTGCGTGTTGTTTTTAAAGCTTGTAACTGTTGGCAAAACGGCAAGAAGTCTAATTTGTTAGTTCAATGAGCAGAGTCAAAACGACAGCGTTTTGGAGTTGCGCTCGTGCCTTTTTGGTGACGTGACGATATGTTAATAACACACTGAATACGAAGCTCTCATTTAGTAGAAGAACTTTTAGCTTAGAGCTACACAGAAGAAATATTTTATCGGATCTGAGATCTTTAGATCCGAACTCGAAATCGTTAATTCAAGGTATGTATACTTTTAATCTTCTTCTTCAATTCTATAGGAATGTGTTTGGATTCTCTTATCGGAATACGATTCCAGAATCTATTCATTTTATCGATTTGTTTCTATGATTCGTTCATGTTCGAATTGGAGATTTATTGCTATTATGTAGCTGAAATTGATACAGAATTGCTGCGGAAATATGTTCTTTTTGTGTTCGTTCGGTAATTTGTATTCCAGATTTGGAATGTTCATGGATCTGGTAAGTTTTTTTTGATGCATTAGTTTAGTATTGGATAGCTGAAATAGCAAAGTAGCTTAAACTGAATCGAATATCTGTAATCTGTGTGTTTTGAATTTGTCGGTGATGTTTAGGTTGAGAAAAAAAGCAGTGAATAAATCTATTCGAATGTCTATTTTGGTTTTGTAGGTTATATAAAAAACAAAAAAAGCTTTGAAGGATCTTAGTCATGTCAAGAAGGCAAGTAGGTTCGACAAGGCGTGTTGGGGATAGTGGAAGCTTCCCATTTGTAGGAGCTTTGCACTCAAAATCGCGTTCATCTCCTCTGTTATCTATTTGCCTTGTTCTCGTGGTAGAATTGATTACTTAATTCGTTGTAATCTCTTAAGTAATTTGTTTCATATGCTAATCTTACTCAAATGTAAATCCTTTTTGTTTTTAGGGAGCATGCCTTCTCATTGGTTATGCTTTCAGTGGTCCAGGTGTGTATATCTTCAACTAAGTATAGAAGATGTAGTTTTGTTTTCGCTTGTGGTTTGGATTTGAAAGCCTTATGGACAATTCCTGTGTATTACAGGTATGTTCAAAAGTATCAGAGAAGTCAGCAAGATAACAGGTACTTCTTTTTAAGTCATCTTCAATACTTGTGCTTAAGGTAGTGTTGTATTACTTCCAATAGGTTATATTAACTTGCAAAAATACGTCACACTTGACACTAACTGACTAATATCCTTAACAACTATCTACAGCTGACCATTCTTGCACGGCAGAAGTTCAAAGAGCCATTCCTGTTCTTAAGAAAGCGTATGGAGATAGCATGCGCAAAGTCCTACATGTTGGTCCTGAAACATGCTCGGTGGTCTCGAGTCTTTTGAATGAAGATGAGACTGAAGCATGGGGTGTTGAACCATATGATGTAGAGGATGCAGACTCTCACTGCAAAAGTCTATTACACAAAGGCCTTGTACGTGTGGCTGACATCAAATTCCCTTTGCCTTACCGGTCAAAGTCTTTCTCTCTTGTGATCGTCTCAGATGCCCTGGATTATCTCTCACCCAAATACCTGAACAAAACGGTGCCTGAACTTGCTCGTGTCGCTTCAGATGGTGTTGTTCTGTTTGCAGGTAACTTCAACCTAACCTCTTAGAAAGAAATAACAAAACTGAGATTAATAGATGTAAATCCAGTCTGATCACACTTAACTTTCATATTTATAAGGTAATCCTGTTCAACAAAAGGCTAAAGTTGCAGAATTGTCGAAATTTGGGCGACCGGTAAGCTCACCAAAACCATGAAATCAGACATTACATTCATCAATTCAGAGATGTGGTTTAGGATTATACTTTGTCCCATCTGCTAACTTGATGCAATCCCAATGCTTTGCAGGCTAAAATGCGTAGCTCTTCATGGTGGATTCGTTTCTTCTCACAAACAAACTTAGAGGAAAACGAAGCAGCAAACAAAAAATTCGAACAAGCAGCTTCAAAGAATTCATACAAACCAGCTTGTCAAGTCTTCCACCTTAAGCCATTACATTAGTACACACTTTATAATTATTGCTCAAACAACATCAAACCAAATGTATCTTTTATCTATTATATGCATTTTTTTGTTCACTATAGAAAGAAACAATAGTGTCACAAATTGTAACACATTATCAACTACTTGATTCATAATTGAACTATTTAATAATATATTAGCCACCATTTATGTGATACAAAGCTATGACATCATCGGCCTAAGGGTACTGTATTTTTTTTATTTTTTTTTCAATTAGCCTATTGGCTTTTAAATCTCGCTCCTACTACAGGTAGGGATTCGATCCTTAGTGCTTTGAGAATTTGTAAAGTGGCTACATCACTGCCTGTCTTCGGCTGTCTAATGTAATTCTTTGTTCCTCCATTTATCACCTATGGTTAGAGATAAATAGATGCAACTTTTACAAGACAAGAAGAGGTCTATATTCTGTATGATTTAGCTAAATACAGGCCCAGGCCTAGTATGATAATGGCCCATGTTACATATCATACATTAGGTTTCAATGTTTTCTTTCTTTAATCACTTTTTGTTGAGACAAAACATAATCTTTTCGACCAAAAAAGAAAAAAAACATAGAGTAATCTAATGTAACCTATAGCTGTTTTCGAATCTATAATTGGTCTGAGAAGTTGGGAACCATTTGCCAAAAAATATAAAACATAAAAACAAATTACAGATAGATTTTTTAAATGTAGAAAAGGATAAAGAGAGTGACAAATACAAACAGATATAAAGACATAAACATAAGTTGACCATACTGTTTGTTAACTTGGTATCCAATGTCAAGTGTATTATATGACCTACCCAATTGTCATAAAAGACCAATTTAATATTGTCTTATAGTTACTTTATTAAAAACAAATTTGGTTTTACAATCTTAATTACATAAATTTTTTGAATGTATAAAATATAATATATGAGAGGAACTATATCAACAAGTGTTATGGTTTTGTGTAACGTCTTGACTGTCATATTTTTAGTAGACTTTATGTTTTTTCTTGGCATGTTTGTCCACTCTTTTTCAACGTCTCAAAATTTTTAAAACTTGTTTATTAATTTTTTAAATCACTACATGATATTTGTCTATATTTTGTCTTCATTTACATGGTACCTGATTTTTTTTCTCGAAAATTTACTTATTCTATAAAAATATTCGGCTCAAACACGTTTAACTATGATTTTTCTGAAAGCTTTGATGATAGAAACAGTAAAATAAATTCTTTTAAGTTTTTCATGCCATCACCATTATGGATGTAAATGGTAACAACTGAATCTAATTGAATTGTGGAATTCTACTAATTTTTATTTTTATTTTTTTATGGAATATGGCGGAATAAGTTAAAATTAAATGGTTACAACGAAATCTATCTGAATTTCGTGATACTAAAATATTAGTTTAAGAAAAAAATAAATAATATTATACCTTATAAAAGCTATTTAATTTTTTAAAATAAAGAATTATTAATAAATAATATTACACGACATTAATGTTGTTTGATATTTTGTTTATCAAATTAGATTGTATAACTTTATAAAAATGCATAATATTAAAACATGTTTAAGTAATCTCTACACCATATATGTAATACAACCCACTAAATTTTAAGTAAACAATACATTATATGATATGATTGATCGTATTAGTTAAGCTAAAAGTGTTTTTTTTTTGTTGTGTTAGCTATATAATAACAGTTGCAAATGGCTCTTAACCTAGTGGTCGGCGGTAAGTCCACTTAAGGCAGCTCATTTGCATAAGCAGGGATCGAGTCCCCCCTGCCTACATTATGTAGGAATTTGGCTACTGGGCCGGCCACTTGTGCCTCAATTAATCTTTCGTTGAAAAAAAATATATAATAACAGTTATTATTTTTAGCGAGAACTATGATGTAAAATTTTGACACTACAAAGTTTTTGTAGAAAATGAAAAGAATATGTTGAAATGTGAAGGAGAAGAAACAATATTAGTTGAAAACAATTTTTTTACAAATTCAGCTATCTTTTAGTTTTAGTGTAACCAATTAGTACATATATTTTGTGAAATTGAAATTCTACATTTTGAGTTTGGAAGTTTAAAACTTGTCTATTGAATTTGACAAAAAAGAAAAATAAAAAAGGACCCACATCTTGAATTCTTCTAACATGAATAGTGGAAATTAAGAAAAACAAAAATAGAGAAAGAGAAAGATCACGATGGTTGTCACAAAAATGTTGTTGATGAAGAGGTAGGGACTTTGTTGGAGGTGGGTAGGGTCGTATAACCTATGCTTTTCACATGCATTCTTAAACCCTATTTCTACTGCATCTCCATGTGCTTCCCCTCACGCCTCCTTATCTTTATTCTATTTTTTCTTAATTATTACATACATATATGATATATCTATAAAAATAGGAAAATATAACAGGTCTATGCTATACGATATACACCAAAATATTCATATGATTCTATTTTTATATTAATAATGATAAAATGTTACCAATCTATGATAGTTCAGTAGTTTAAGTTTGATATCAGAAGTTTAAAAGGTCATGAGCTCGACTTACTTGGAAAAGAGAATTTACGTAGAGTTTCCGGTCCCTGAATGATGTACGGCAAAAGAAGATGGTGCTTCAACCCTAAGTGTTGAAAATTCCAATCTTCTCTAAAAGATGATGTTGAATCTCGCTGATCAAAATCGACAATCCCATAAAAGTTAGAATCTTTCGGTTGCAAAAAAAAAAAAAATGATATTCTGTTCCAGCTCGAGATCTACATCTAAAAAGCTCTATTAGATGATTGCATTTTATGAGTTGATATGATATCTTTTGATTGTTTCAGGAAATAAAATCAAGAATAAAATGATTAATACCGAAATATATGGCTCTCATTATCCTCTATATAGCACATGCTATTTTCAATGAGTTCTAATTACTATGAGTTGTTATATGATGACCCATTTTTATCGCACCAATCAAATCAATTCGAGCTTTCTAAAATCTTTATAAAAAATTCTAAAATAATCGCAACGCCTCATTAATTGATTGCAAGAGTGAGAATTGCATCGATAACGAGTACATCTTCCTAAATTGAGTAACCCTAATCTAAAAATTGGAACTTGTAATCGAATTTGACCAAAAGCTTTTCGAAAGCTTAGGGGTTTATCCTCTAATAGATGCTCGCAACTGTGAGTAACGTCAAGTACCTTATTACCCTTGTTCTAAGTTCAGGTTTATCTGAACTTCTCTTCCTTTGCTCTGTAATATTTAGGACAACAATAATTACTGAGTATTGTTACACAACTATATTTGTTAGTTTGGTTAGAAATCGAATCTAATCGATTCACTTATAGACAAAGAAAATAGTTAGTTAAGTAAGACACTATTAGGTTCACAAAAGCTTTACGTGAACAACATTAAGTGAATCACTTAAGTTCAAGAGAACACTTAGTTATGGTGTCTGTTAAATCAGGTTTACAAAGTATATGATTAGTTTACACATATCCCTACTTAACACCATCACAAATCTGCCTCGACCACTGTGGATGAATCTCGATTCAACCCATTTGAGTCTTCACCGCCTTCTGTTGAGTGGTTTTGCTGACGATGAAGTACTAATTGTCGGTTTTTTAGCACCTGACATTAAGAAAAAAGACGAGATGATTAACTGGAAACTGACATGTTAGAGTTCTTATTGTATGATTCTTTGTTGTGTTCAAGCAAGCAATACTTCATATGATATTTCATAGTAATCTAAGTAGGCTACGATTGGATGATACAAGTCAAAGAAAGACATTACTTGTTAAGGCTTTAGAAGAGGAGTTTGTGGCTTTTGACAGACGAGAAGGTCTGGTTTGGCCTCTTGGTATCACAGTCTGCTTTGGAATCTTCGATATATTAGTTCTGCTGTAAAAAGAAACA
>JAKUCM010008895.1:0-15059 GCA_023374145.1 Lepidium sativum | reverse complement strand
AGAGAAAAATGAAAAAGAAAAAAAAATCAACCATTGATATCCTCTCTATATGTTTTCGTTTGTTTTAAAAAATACCAAGCTTCAATTTTCAATTTCAAAGACTAAGTATTTCTTAAATCTTCACTTTTGTTTTATACATAATAAGACAAAAAAGTACAATTTTTGAAAAGAAAAAAAAACAACAAAAAAGAAATCAAAGAAAGTCTACTACCATTGCACGGAGAAGCACAACCTCCATAGTTTAAAACTCTGCTGCAAGCGCTACGATTGAAAAGTGAGTTGAAAATGGGGTTTTTTTATCTCCTCTTTTTTCACCACCATCACGGAGGATAATGGTAGCTATATTTAACATCTATGTTTCAACGTTGTTGTCATTGGAATACAATATACCTTCATCAAGACTATTATTCACATCATTTGAAAATTAGGTCAATCTCAGCCGACAATTTCTCTTCAATTCATCACCCCCCTTGAGATTGACAGGGTGTAAAGAATGATCTAGAATCATTTAGAAGATATAAGAAAAAATAGTAAATATTATGTGAATATATGTAATTAATATTGCATCAATATAGATTACGAAACCCTTTCAGTATATAAACATATTTATTATAAGTGATAACATATGAGAGTCAATACAATATTTTATATTCATATTTCTCATCATTTTAGCATGGTATAGAGAAAGTTTGCTTTAAAGTTTGAATCTAGCGATCAAACATCTTACTTTTAATTTTTCTATAAGCCATTAAGCTTCCTCTTTATTTATATTTAACATTTTTTCACATTCATGTTCACCATGGACTTCTAAATCTATTTTATCAAGCTTCCCCTTCTCATAAGTATATATTAAACCTCTGAAATTACGCTATAAGCTTCTACACTGCATTTTCTATTTAAATCTTGGATTCACTTTTGCGTTATTTTCATTAATTCAGATTCACTAATAAATAAAAAGAGAAAGAAAAAATGAAAAAAAAATCAACCATTGATATCCTCTCTATATATTTTTTGTTTGTTTTAAAATTTTTTAATCAAGCTTCAATTTTCAATTTCAAAGCCTAAGTATTTCTTAAATCTTCACTTTTGTTTTATACATAATAAAAGAAAAAAGAAAGAAAAAAGAAAGCTAAGAAAGTCAACTACCACTCCACAGAGAAGCACAACCTCCATAGTTTCAAACTCAGCTGCAATGCCACGATTGAAAACTGACATCAAATGAGGTTTATGATCTCTTCTCCTTTCACCACCATCACGAAGGATAATGGTTGCTCAGTTTAACATCTAAGTTTCAACGTTGTTGTCATTGCCAGACAGTATAACCTCCATCATGACCATTATTCACATCATTTGGAAATTAGGTGAATCTCAAGCCGACAATCTCTCTTCAATTCATCACCCCCTTGAGATCGACAGGGTGTATCAGAATGATCTAGAATCATTTAGAAGATATCAGAAAATATATTAAATATTATGTGAATCTATGAAATTAATATTGTATCAATATAGATTCCAAAACACTTTCACGATATAAACATATGTATCATAATTGTTAGCATATGTGAGTCAATACAATATTTCTTATTCATATTTCTCATCATTTATCATGGTATAGAACAAAGTTTGCTCCAAAGTTTTAATCTAGCGATCAAACATCTTACTTTTAATTTTTCTATAAGCCATTCAGCTTCCTCTTTATTTGTATTTAACATTTTTCACATTCATGTTCACCATGGACTTCTAAATCTAATTTTCAAGCTTCCATTTTCATAAGTATATAATAGACCTCTGAAATTGCGATATAAGCTTCTACACTGCAATTTTTATTTCATTTCTTTGATTCGCTTTTGTGTTATTTTCATTAATTCTCATTCACTAATAAATAAAAGGAGAAAGAAAAAATGAAAAAGAAAAAAAAAAATCAACCATTGATATCCTCTCTATATGTTTTCGTTTGTTTTAAAAAATACCAAGCTTCAATTTTCAATTTCAAAGACTAAGTATTTCTTAAATCTTCACTTTTGTTTTATACATAATAAAACAAAAAACTACAACTTCTGAACAGAAAAAAAGCAAGAAAAAAAGAAAGCTAAGAATGTCAAATACCACTCCACGGAGAAGTACAACCTCCATAGTTTCAAACTATGCTGCAGTGCCACGATTGAAAAGTGACATCAAAATGAGGTTTATGATCTCCTCTCCTTTCACCATCATCACGAAGGATAATGGTCGTTCAATTTAACATCTACATTTCAAACGTTGTTGTCATTGCCATTACAATATACCTCCATCAAGACTATTACTCACATCAATTGGAAAATAGGTCAATCTCAAACCGACAATTTCTCTTCAATTCATCACCCCCTTGAGATTGACAGGGAGTATAGAATGATCTAGAATCATTTAGAAGATATCATAAAAATATAGTAAATATTATGTGAATCTATGAAATTAATATTGTATCAATATAGATTCCAAAATACTTTCACTATATAAACATATGTATCATAATTGTTAGCATATGTTAGTCAATACAATATTTCTTATTCATATTTCTCATCATTTTAACATGGTATAGAACAAGTTTGCTCCAAAGTTTTAATTTAGCGATCAACGTCTTACTTTTAATTTTTCTATAAGCCATGAAGCTTCCTCTTTATTTATATTAACATTTTTTCACATTCATGTTCACCATGGACTTCTAAATCTATTTATCAAGCTTCCCTTCTCATAAGTATATAATAAACCTCTGAAATTACGCTATAAGCTTCTACACTGCATTTTCTATTTAAATCTTGGATTCGCTTATGTGTTATTTTCATTAATTCTGATTCACTAATAAATAAAAAGAGAAAAAAAAATGAAAAAGAAAAAAAAACTCAACCATTGATATCATCTCTATATATTTTTTGTTTGTTTAAAAATTTTTTAACCAAGTTTCAATTTTCAATTTCAAAGCCTTAATATTTCTTAAATCCTCACTTTTGTTTTATACATAATATAAAAAAAGTACAATTTTTGAAAAGAAAAAAAGCAAGAAAAAAAGAAAGTAAAGAAAGTCTACTACCATTGCACGGAGAAGCACAACCTCCATAGTTTCAAACTCTGCTGCAACGCCACGATTGAAAAGTGACATTAAAATGAGGTTTATGATCTCCTCTCCTTTCACCACCATCACGAAGGATAATGGTCGCTCAATGTAACATCTACATTTCAAATTTGTTGTCATTTCCATACTATATACCTACATCAAGACCATTAGTCACATCATTTGGAAATTAGGTGAATCTCAAGCCGATAATCTCTCTTCAATTCATCACCCCCTTGAGATTGACAGGGTGTATAGAATGATCTAGAATCATTTAGAAGATATCAGAAAAATATATTAAAGATTATGTGAATCTATGAAATTAATATTGTATCAATATAGATTCCAAAACACTTTCACTATATAAACATATGTATCATAATTGTTAGCATATGTGAGTCAATACAATATTTCTTATTCATATTTCTCATCATTTTATCATGGTATAGAACAAGTTTGCTCCAAAGTTTTAATCTAGCGATCAAACATCTTACTTTTAATTTTTCTATAAGCCATTCAGCTTCCTCTTTATTTGTATTTAACATTTTTCACATTCATGTTCACAATGGACTTCTAAATCTAATTTTTCAAGCTTCCATTTTCATAAGTATATAATAGACCTCTGAAATTGCGATATAAGCTTCTACACTGCAATTTTTATTTCATTTCTTTGATTCGCTTTTGTGTTATTTTCATTAATTCTCATTCACTAATAAATAAAAGGAGAAAGAAAAAATGAAAAAGAAAAAAAAATCAACCATTGATATCCTCTCTATATGTTTTCGTTTGTTTTAAAAAATACCAAGCTTCAATTTTCAATTTCAAAGACTAAGTATTTCTTAAATCTTCACTTTTGTTTTATACATAATAAGACAAAAAAGTACAATTTTTGAAAAGAAAAAAAACAACAAAAAAAGAAATCAAAGAAAGTCTACTACCATTGCACGGAGAAGCACAACCTCCATAGTTTAAAACTCTGCTGCAGCGCTACGATTGAAAAGTGAGTTGAAAATGGGGTTTTTTTATCTCCTCTTTTTTCACCACCATCACGGAGGATAATGGTAGCTATATTTAACATCTATGTTTCAACGTTGTTGTCATTGGAATACAATATACCTTCATCAAGACTATTATTCACATCATTTGAAAATTAGGTCAATCTCAGCCGACAATTTCTCTTCAATTCATCACCCCCTTGAGATTGACAGGGTGTAAAGAATGATCTAGAATCATTTAGAAGATATAAGAAAAAATAGTAAATATTATGTGAATATATGTAATTAATATTGCATCAATATAGATTACGAAACCCTTTCAGTATATAAACATATTTATTATAAGTGATAACATATGAGAGTCAATACAATATTTTATATTCATATTTCTCATCATTTTAGCATGGTATAGAGAAAGTTTGCTTTAAAGTTTGAATCTAGCGATCAAACATCTTACTTTTAATTTTTCTATAAGCCATTAAGCTTCCTCTTTATTTATATTTAACATTTTTTCACATTCATGTTCACCATGGACTTCTAAATCTATTTTATCAAGCTTCCCTTCTCATAAGTATATATTAAACCTCTGAAATTACGCTATAAGCTTCTACACTGCATTTTCTATTTAAATCTTGGATTCACTTTTGCGTTATTTTCATTAATTCAGATTCACTAATAAATAAAAAGAGAAAGAAAAAATGAAAAAAAAAATCAACCATTGATATCCTCTCTATATATTTTTTGTTTGTTTTAAAATTTTTTAATCAAGCTTCAATTTTCAATTTCAAAGCCTAAGTATTTCTTAAATCTTCACTTTTGTTTTATACATAATAAAAGAAAAAAGAAAGAAAAAAGAAAGCTAAGAAAGTCAACTACCACTCCACAGAGAAGCACAACCTCCATAGTTTCAAACTCAGCTGCAATGCCACGATTGAAAACTGACATCAAAATGAGGTTTATGATCTCTTCTCCTTTCACCACCATCACGAAGGATAATGGTTGCTCAGTTTAACATCTAAGTTTCAACGTTGTTGTCATTGCCAGACAGTATACCTCCATCATGACCATTATTCACATCATTTGGAAATTAGGTGAATCTCAAGCCGACAATCTCTCTTCAATTCATCACCCCCTTGAGATCGACAGGGTGTATAGAATGATCTAGAATCATTTAGAAGATATCAGAAAATATATTAAATATTATGTGAATCTATGAAATTAATATTGTATCAATATAGATTCCAAAACACTTTCACGATATAAACATATGTATCATAATTGTTAGCATATGTGAGTCAATACAATATTTCTTATTCATATTTCTCATCATTTTATCATGGTATAGAACAAGTTTGCTCCAAAGTTTTAATCTAGCGATCAAACATCTTACTTTTAATTTTTCTATAAGCCATTCAGCTTCCTCTTTATTTGTATTTAACATTTTTCACATTCATGTTCACCATGGACTTCTAAATCTAATTTTCAAGCTTCCATTTTCATAAGTATATAATAGACCTCTGAAATTGCGATATAAGCTTCTACACTGCAATTTTTATTTCATTTCTTTGATTCGCTTTTGTGTTATTTTCATTAATTCTCATTCACTAATAAATAAAAGGAGAAAGAAAAAATGAAAAAGAAAAAAAAATCAACCATTGATATCCTCTCTATATGTTTTCGTTTTTTTTAAAAAATACCAAGCTTCAATTTTCAATTTCAAAGACTAAGTATTTCTTAAATCTTCACTTTTGTTTTATACATAATAAGACAAAAAAGTACAATTTTTGAAAAGAAAAAAAACAACAAAAAAAGAAATCAAAGAAAGTCTACTACCATTGCACGGAGAAGCACAACCTCCATAGTTTAAAACTCTGCTGCAGCGCTACGATTGAAAAGTGAGTTGAAAATGGGGTTTTTTTATCTCCTCTTTTTTCACCACCATCACGGAGGATAATGGTAGCTATATTTAACATCTATGTTTCAACGTTGTTGTCATTGGAATACAATATACCTTCATCAAGACTATTATTCACATCATTTGAAAATTAGGTCAATCTCAGCCGACAATTTCTCTTCAATTCATCACCCCCTTGAGATTGACAGGGTGTAAAGAATGATCTAGAATCATTTAGAAGATATAAGAAAAAATAGTAAATATTATGTGAATATATGTAATTAATATTGCATCAATATAGATTACGAAACCCTTTCAGTATATAAACATATTTATTATAAGTGATAACATATGAGAGTCAATACAATATTTTATATTCATATTTCTCATCATTTTAGCATGGTATAGAGAAAGTTTGCTTTAAAGTTTGAATCTAGCGATCAAACATCTTACTTTTAATTTTTCTATAAGCCATTAAGCTTCCTCTTTATTTATATTTAACATTTTTTCACATTCATGTTCACCATGGACTTCTAAATCTATTTTATCAAGCTTCCCTTCTCATAAGTATATATTAAACCTCTGAAATTACGCTATAAGCTTCTACACTGCATTTTCTATTTAAATCTTGGATTCACTTTTGCGTTATTTTCATTAATTCAGATTCACTAATAAATAAAAAGAGAAAGAAAAAATGAAAAAAAAAATCAACCATTGATATCCTCTCTATATATTTTTTGTTTGTTTTAAAATTTTTTAATCAAGCTTCAATTTTCAATTTCAAAGCCTAAGTATTTCTTAAATCTTCACTTTTGTTTTATACATAATAAAAGAAAAAAGAAAGAAAAAAGAAAGCTAAGAAAGTCAACTACCACTCCACAGAGAAGCACAACCTCCATAGTTTCAAACTCAGCTGCAATGCCACGATTGAAAACTGACATCAAAATGAGGTTTATGATCTCTTCTCCTTTCACCACCATCACGAAGGATAATGGTTGCTCAGTTTAACATCTAAGTTTCAACGTTGTTGTCATTGCCAGACAGTATACCTCCATCATGACCATTATTCACATCATTTGGAAATTAGGTGAATCTCAAGCCGACAATCTCTCTTCAATTCATCACCCCCTTGAGATCGACAGGGTGTATAGAATGATCTAGAATCATTTAGAAGATATCAGAAAATATATTAAATATTATGTGAATCTATGAAATTAATATTGTATCAATATAGATTCCAAAACACTTTCACGATATAAACATATGTATCATAATTGTTAGCATATGTGAGTCAATACAATATTTCTTATTCATATTTCTCATCATTTTATCATGGTATAGAACAAGTTTGCTCCAAAGTTTTAATCTAGCGATCAAACATCTTACTTTTAATTTTTCTATAAGCCATTCAGCTTCCTCTTTATTTGTATTTAACATTTTTCACATTCATGTTCACCATGGACTTCTAAATCTAATTTTCAAGCTTCCATTTTCATAAGTATATAATAGACCTCTGAAATTGCGATATAAGCTTCTACACTGCAATTTTTATTTCATTTCTTTGATTCGCTTTTGTGTTATTTTCATTAATTCTCATTCACTAATAAATAAAAGGAGAAAGAAAAAATGAAAAAGAAAAAAAAATCAACCATTGATATCCTCTCTATATGTTTTCGTTTGTTTTAAAAAATACCAAGCTTCAATTTTCAATTTCAAAGACTAAGTATTTCTTAAATCTTCACTTTTGTTTTATACATAATAAAACAAAAAACTACAACTTCTGAACAGAAAAAAAGCAAGAAAAAAAGAAAGCTAAGAAAGTCAACTACCACTCCACAGAGAAGCACAACCTCCATAGTTTCAAACTCAGCTGCAATGCCACGATTGAAAACTGACATCAAAATGAGGTTTATGATCTCTTCTCCTTTCACCACCATCACGAAGGATAATGGTTGCTCAGTTTAACATCTAAGTTTCAACGTTGTTGTCATTGCCAGACAGTATACCTCCATCATGACCATTATTCACATCATTTGGAAATTAGGTGAATCTCAAGCCGACAATCTCTCTTCAATTCATCACCCCCTTGAGATCGACAGGGTGTATAGAATGATCTAGAATCATTTAGAAGATATCAGAAAATATATTAAATATTATGTGAATCTATGAAATTAATATTGTATCAATATAGATTCCAAAACACTTTCACGATATAAACATATGTATCATAATTGTTAGCATATGTGAGTCAATACAATATTTCTTATTCATATTTCTCATCATTTTATCATGGTATAGAACAAGTTTGCTCCAAAGTTTTAATCTAGCGATCAAACATCTTACTTTTAATTTTTCTATAAGCCATTCAGCTTCCTCTTTATTTGTATTTAACATTTTTCACATTCATGTTCACCATGGACTTCTAAATCTAATTTTCAAGCTTCCATTTTCATAAGTATATAATAGACCTCTGAAATTGCGATATAAGCTTCTACACTGCAATTTTTATTTCATTTCTTTGATTCGCTTTTGTGTTATTTTCATTAATTCTCATTCACTAATAAATAAAAGGAGAAAGAAAAAATGAAAAAGAAAAAAAAATCAACCATTGATATCCTCTCTATATGTTTTCGTTTGTTTTAAAAAATACCAAGCTTCAATTTTCAATTTCAAAGACTAAGTATTTCTTAAATCTTCACTTTTGTTTTATACATAATAAAACAAAAAACTACAACTTCTGAACAGAAAAAAAGCAAGAAAAAAAGAAAGCTAAGAATGTCAAATACCACTCCACGGAGAAGTACAACCTCCATAGTTTCAAACTATGCTGCAGTGCCACGATTGAAAAGTGACATCAAAATGAGGTTTATGATCTCCTCTCCTTTCACCATCATCACGAAGGATAATGGTCGTTCAATTTAACATCTACATTTCAACGTTGTTGTCATTGCCATACAATATACCTCCATCAAGACTATTACTCACATCAATTGGAAAATAGGTCAATCTCAAACCGACAATTTCTCTTCAATTCATCACCCCCTTGAGATTGACAGGGTGTATAGAATGATCTAGAATCATTTAGAAGATATCATAAAATATAGTAAATATTATGTGAATCTATGAAATTAATATTGTATCAATATAGATTCCAAAATACTTTCACTATATAAACATATGTATCATAATTGTTAGCATATGTTAGTCAATACAATATTTCTTATTCATATTTCTCATCATTTTAACATGGTATAGAACAAGTTTGCTCCAAAGTTTTAATTTAGCGATCAAACGTCTTACTTTTAATTTTTCTATAAGCCATGAAGCTTCCTCTTTATTTATATTTAACATTTTTTCACATTCATGTTCACCATGGACTTCTAAATCTATTTTATCAAGCTTCCCTTCTCATAAGTATATAATAAACCTCTGAAATTACGCTATAAGCTTCTACACTGCATTTTCTATTTAAATCTTGGATTCGCTTATGTGTTATTTTCATTAATTCTGATTCACTAATAAATAAAAAGAGAAAAAAAAATGAAAAAGAAAAAAAAACTCAACCATTGATATCATCTCTATATATTTTTTGTTTGTTTAAAAATTTTTTAACCAAGTTTCAATTTTCAATTTCAAAGCCTTAATATTTCTTAAATCCTCACTTTTGTTTTATACATAATATAAAAAAAGTACAATTTTTGAAAAGAAAAAAACCAAGAAAAAAAGAAAGTAAAGAAAGTCTACTACCATTGCACGGAGAAGCACAACCTCCATAGTTTCAAACTCTGCTGCAACGCCACGATTGAAAAGTGACATTAAAATGAGGTTTATGATCTCCTCTCCTTTCACCACCATCACGAAGGATAATGGTCGCTCAATGTAACATCTACATTTCAAATTTGTTGTCATTTCCATACTATATACCTACATCAAGACCATTAGTCACATCATTTGGAAATTAGGTGAATCTCAAGCCGATAATCTCTCTTCAATTCATCACCCCCTTGAGATTGACAGGGTGTATAGAATGATCTAGAATCATTTAGAAGATATCAGAAAATATATTAAAGATTATGTGAATCTATGAAATTAATATTGTATCAATATAGATTCCAAAACACTTTCACTATATAAACATATGTATCATAATTGTTAGCATATGTGAGTCAATACAATATTTCTTATTCATATTTCTCATCATTTTATCATGGTATAGAACAAGTTTGCTCCAAAGTTTTAATCTAGCGATCAAACATCTTACTTTTAATTTTTCTATAAGCCATTCAGCTTCCTCTTTATTTGTATTTAACATTTTTCACATTCATGTTCACAATGGACTTCTAAATCTAATTTTTCAAGCTTCCATTTTCATAAGTATATAATAGACCTCTGAAATTGCGATATAAGCTTCTACACTGCAATTTTTATTTCATTTCTTTGATTCGCTTTTGTGTTATTTTCATTAATTCTCATTCACTAATAAATAAAAGGAGAAAGAAAAAATGAAAAAGAAAAAAAAATCAACCATTGATATCCTCTCTATATGTTTTCGTTTGTTTTAAAAAATACCAAGCTTCAATTTTCAATTTCAAAGACTAAGTATTTCTTAAATCTTCACTTTTGTTTTATACATAATAAGACAAAAAAGTACAATTTTTGAAAAGAAAAAAAACAACAAAAAAAGAAATCAAAGAAAGTCTACTACCATTGCACGGAGAAGCACAACCTCCATAGTTTAAAACTCTGCTGCAGCGCTACGATTGAAAAGTGAGTTGAAAATGGGGTTTTTTTATCTCCTCTTTTTTCACCACCATCACGGAGGATAATGGTAGCTATATTTAACATCTATGTTTCAACGTTGTTGTCATTGGAATACAATATACCTTCATCAAGACTATTATTCACATCATTTGAAAATTAGGTCAATCTCAGCCGACAATTTCTCTTCAATTCATCACCCCCTTGAGATTGACAGGGTGTAAAGAATGATCTAGAATCATTTAGAAGATATAAGAAAAAATAGTAAATATTATGTGAATATATGTAATTAATATTGCATCAATATAGATTACGAAACCCTTTCAGTATATAAACATATTTATTATAAGTGATAACATATGAGAGTCAATACAATATTTTATATTCATATTTCTCATCATTTTAGCATGGTATAGAGAAAGTTTGCTTTAAAGTTTGAATCTAGCGATCAAACATCTTACTTTTAATTTTTCTATAAGCCATTAAGCTTCCTCTTTATTTATATTTAACATTTTTTCACATTCATGTTCACCATGGACTTCTAAATCTATTTTATCAAGCTTCCCTTCTCATAAGTATATATTAAACCTCTGAAATTACGCTATAAGCTTCTACACTGCATTTTCTATTTAAATCTTGGATTCACTTTTGCGTTATTTTCATTAATTCAGATTCACTAATAAATAAAAAGAGAAAGAAAAAATGAAAAAAAAAATCAACCATTGATATCCTCTCTATATATTTTTTGTTTGTTTTAAAATTTTTTAATCAAGCTTCAATTTTCAATTTCAAAGCCTAAGTATTTCTTAAATCTTCACTTTTGTTTTATACATAATAAAAGAAAAAAGAAAGAAAAAAGAAAGCTAAGAAAGTCAACTACCACTCCACAGAGAAGCACAACCTCCATAGTTTCAAACTCAGCTGCAATGCCACGATTGAAAACTGACATCAAAATGAGGTTTATGATCTCCTCTCCTTTCACCACCATCACGAAGGATAATGGTTGCTCAGTTTAACATCTAAGTTTCAACGTTGTTGTCATTGCCAGACAGTATACCTCCATCATGACCATTATTCACATCATTTGGAAATTAGGTGAATCTCAAGCCGACAATCTCTCTTCAATTCATCACCCCCTTGAGATCGACAGGGTGTATAGAATGATCTAGAATCATTTAGAAGATATCAGAAAATATATTAAATATTATGTGAATCTATGAAATTAATATTGTATCAATATAGATTCCAAAACACTTTCACGATATAAACATATGTATCATAATTGTTAGCATATGTGAGTCAATACAATATTTCTTATTCATATTTCTCATCATTTTATCATGGTATAGAACAAGTTTGCTCCAAAGTTTTAATCTAGCGATCAAACATCTTACTTTTAATTTTTCTATAAGCCATTCAGCTTCCTCTTTATTTGTATTTAACATTTTTCACATTCATGTTCACCATGGACTTCTAAATCTAATTTTCAAGCTTCCATTTTCATAAGTATATAATAGACCTCTGAAATTGCGATATAAGTTTCTACACTGCAATTTTTATTTCATTTCTTTGATTCGCTTTTGTGTTATTTTCATTAATTCTCATTCACTAATAAATAAAAGGAGAAAGAAAAAATGAAAAAGAAAAAAAAATCAACCATTGATATCCTCTCTATATGTTTTCGTTTGTTTTAAAAAATACCAAGCTTCAATTTTCAATTTCAAAGACTAAGTATTTCTTAAATCTTCACTTTTGTTTTATACATAATAAAACAAAAAACTACAACTTCTGAAAAGAAAAAAAGCAAGAAAAAAAGAAAGCTAAGAATGTCAAATACCACTCCACGGAGAAGTACAACCTCCATAGTTTCAAACTATGCTGCAGTGCCACGATTGAAAAGTGACATCAAAATGAGGTTTATGATCTCCTCTCCTTTCACCATCATCACGAAGGATAATGGTCGCTCAATTTAACATCTACATTTCAACGTTGTTGTCATTGCCATACAATATACCTCCATCAAGACTATTACTCACATCAATTGGAAAATAGGTCAATCTCAAACCGACAATTTCTCTTCAATTCATCACCCCCTTGAGATTGACAGGGTGTATAGAATGATCTAGAATCATTTAGAAGATATCATAAAATATAGTAAATATTATGTGAATCTATGAAATTAATATTGTATCAATATAGATTCCAAAATACTTTCACTATATAAACATATGTATCATAATTGTTAGCATATGTTAGTCAATACAATATTTCTTATTCATATTTCTCATCATTTTAACATGGTATAGAACAAGTTTGCTCCAAAGTTTTAATTTAGCGATCAAACGTCTTACTTTTAATTTTTCTATAAGCCATGAAGCTTCCTCTTTATTTATATTTAACATTTTTTCACATTCATGTTCACCATGGACTTCTAAATCTATTTTATCAAGCTTCCCTTCTCATAAGTATATAATAAACCTCTGAAATTACGCTATAAGCTTCTACACTGCATTTTCTATTTAAATCTTGGATTCGCTTATGTGTTATTTTCATTAATTCTGATTCACTAATAAATAAAAAGAGAAAAAAAAATGAAAAAGAAAAAAAAACTCAACCATTGATATCATCTCTATATATTTTTTGTTTGTTTAAAAATTTTTTAACCAAGTTTCAATTTTCAATTTCAAAGCCTTAATATTTCTTAAATCCTCACTTTTGTTTTATACATAATATAAAAAAAGTACAATTTTTGAAAAGAAAAAAAGCAAGAAAAAAAGAAAGTAAAGAAAGTCTACTACCATTGCACGGAGAAGCACAACCTCCATAGTTTCAAACTCTGCTGCAACGCCACGATTGAAAAGTGACATTAAAATGAGGTTTATGATCTCCTCTCCTTTCACCACCATCACGAAGGATAATGGTCGCTCAATGTAACATCTACATTTCAAATTTGTTGTCATTTCCATACTATATACCTACATCAAGACCATTAGTCACATCATTTGGAAATTAGGTGAATCTCAAGCCGATAATCTCTCTTCAATTCATCACCCCCTTGAGATTGACAGGGTGTATAGAATGATCTAGAATCATTTAGAAGATATCAGAAAATATATTAAAGATTATGTGAATCTATGAAATTAATATTGTATCAATATAGATTCCAAAACACTTTCACTATATAAACATATGTATCATAATTGTTAGCATATGTGAGTCAATACAATATTTCTTATTCATATTTCTCATCATTTTATCATGGTATAGAACAAGTTTGCTCCAAAGTTTTAATCTAGCGATCAAAACATCTTACTTTTAATTTTTCTATAAGCCCATTCAGCTTCCTCTTTATTTGTATTTAACATTTTTCACATTCATGTTCACAATGGACTTCTAAATCTAATTTTTCAAGCTTCCATTTTCATAAGTATATAATAGACCTCTGAAATTGCGATATAAGCTTCTACACTGCAATTTTTATTTCATTTCTTTGATTCGCTTTTGTGTTATTTTCATTAATTCTCATTCACTAATAAATAAAAAGGAGAAAGAAAAAATGAAAAAGAAAAAAAAATCAACCATTGATATCCTCTCTATATGTTTTCGTTTTGTTTTAAAAAATACCAAGCTTCAATTTTCAATTTCAAAGACTAAGTATTTCTTAAATCTTCACTTTTGTTTATACATAATAAGACAAAAAAGTACAATTTTTGAAAAGAAAAAAAAACAACAAAAAAGAAATCAAAGAAAGTCTACTACCATTGCACGGAGAAGCACAACCTCCATAGTTTAAAACTCTGCTGCAGCGCTACGATTGAAAAGTGAGTTGAAAATGGGGTTTTTTTATCTCCTCTTTTTTCACCACCATCACGGAGGATAATGGTAGCTATATTTAACATCTATGTTTCAACGTTGTTGTCATTGGAATACAATATACCTTCATCAAGACTATTATTCACATCATTTGAAAATTAGGTCAATCTCAGCCGACAATTTCTCTTCAATTCATCACCCCCTTGAGATTGACAGGGTGTAAAGAATGATCTAGAATCATTTAGAAGATATAAGAAAAAATAGTAAATATTATGTGAATATATGTAATTAATATTGCATCAATATAGATTACCGAAACCCTTTCAGTATATAAACATATTTATTATAAGTGATAACATATGAGAGTCAATACAATATTTTATATTCATATTTCTCATCATTTTAGCATGGTATAGAGAAAGTTTGCTTTAAAGTTTGAATCTAGCGATCAAAACATCTTACTTTTAATTTTTCTATAAGCCATTAAGCTTCTCTTTATTTATATTTAACA
>JAKUCM010008894.1:0-17894 GCA_023374145.1 Lepidium sativum | reverse complement strand
GATTGTCAGACGTTGATTCCGGCATAGGGACCGTCATAGTGATCATGTGATTGACGATCGATCTTTCTCGACTCTTTCGCTCTATTTCCAGTTTGGCTTCCTCCATAATACTCAATTGTTCGTCGAGAAATCTCCCTCCCCCCCCCCCCCCCCCCTTCTCTCTAGCACCAATTGTTCAATCATGTTTTTCCACTTAAACTTTATCAAATTTTATTATCACTTAAAAGACTACAAACTTGGGAATTTTAGTTCAACCAAGTTTTATATGATAGAAATTTAGTTGATGGTGTAGGGGTCGAAGATATCTAGTTGTTAATTCCAATAATGACGATCTTCGTTCTCATTTATTAATACTTATGTTTCACCTTATATTGACGATTTGTTGTTGTTTAGTCTTGTTTTTCTCTTATCATTTTTCTCAAAAAAATTCCATCCCCCATCTCCCTTCTCTGCTTCCTTTTATAGATTTTTAATTTCTCAGCTTCTTGGTTATGGAGTTACAGATAATGTTTTTTTGGACATCTGTCAGGTTTTACAGTTATTTTTGACGCCATGCTTTTTTAATTTTATGGTCTTGGTTTAGGTTATAATTTTGTTAATGGACCGTTTGTTTTATTTGGGCTTGCAGTAAATTAGTTTTAATAGGCTGTTTTTGACATATTTCGATCTATCTTCCACAATATCCAAAACTCAAAAGTAGATGAATTATTAAAGGAATATCGTTGAAACGAGAGACAAGTTCATTTGAAATGCTCCATTTTTATAATTTTATAAGAATCACAAAGAATCTCACAATAAACTTCCTAAAATTAGCTGAAAAATGCAATCGGTTCAAAAGAGCTTGTTGAGGACATTATTGCTCTATTAATCACGTTGCTGCTGATTGTATTGCAAAACAGGCCTTAGCGGCCCATCTTACCCTTTAATGAAGTTCTCATACTTTCGAGTTTCGACCCAATAAAAAATCTTTCCAAATCTATCCTCTAAATATAGAATTCTATCAAAATCATATCAAATTTAGGATTCACTATCGTGAAGAATGGAGGGAAATCAAGCAGGATCTTCTCTAGATTTGATGATAGCTTCGTTCCACAAACGAATCGGCGAGTTGCAGGAACTCGTCATCGCCAGGAACAGTGAGTCAAGTTCGAACACTCAAACTCAGTGAGGTGTTGAATCTCTCCATTTGATTACGGAATTTCAATTTCCTGCAGTGTACCCGGCGAGTAGCATCCCGGATTTATCAGCAATCGACACGGCTTTGAGCTCCATGGAGCTTCAGGTTCAGTCGATTAAGGACCGATTGCGTGAAGAGACCGAAGCTATTCCGAAAGCCAGAGTACGTGTTGTAACGCAATTTTAAATTATAATCTCTAGATTCAACATTCAAATTATTGAAAACGGTAGATAGCTGTAAGATGATTTGTATGATTTGAGTAATTTCAACTCTGAGTAGTTTAGGGTTATACTCTGGACCTGGCTTTTTTGTTTTTTTTCGAATATTAAACGGTATGTTCTTAGATTTGTGAAATTTTGTTGCTTGTAGAAACTTATTGAGGCATCACTGAAACAACAAGAGAAATTGCAGAAGATGTCTGTCTATGCACCGTCCCATTTTCCTGACAAGACTACAATGTTGAATTCAGATATTAATAGATGGTATATTCATCGACTATTTTTCTTTTGTCATCTTGATATGGCCTCAAATCTGTTTGTTTCATCTATATTTGGAATGAGATTAGTGGGTTTTTATTCCAGTTTACTCCAAGAAAATGTCAAGCAGCACGAACTAAATTCTGCTCTCAGTTCTCTGAAATCTGATGAAGAAGCAGCTGTTTTACCTAAGGTAGAACTTGCATACTTGGTACTTTGTTATCTCCAAAAAGACTTTATTACGCCCTGTAATACTCAATGTTTATAATTGATAAAACGTAGTTAGTGTTGCATTCTATTATCTCTGTCTATGGTTAAAACTTTGGATTTCATTTCCAGGAGAAGAAGGGACGAGGGTCTCCTCCGCTTTGGTACATAACTGTTGAGGAACTCAATTCCCTCTCTTCGTAAGTACATTTATACTTTTCTCTCCCGCAAAACGCATATCGTTTCTAACAGTTTTCCGAAAAAGATACATGAGAGGAAGACTCACCCTTGAGAAAGTGAATGCGGCTATCAATGACATGGTTGCATATGCTGAAGCAAATGCTCATCTTATTGCAGCCCCCAAAACAGAAGGTATATTTCGTCTTTTACACTCTTTTCTCGGCTTGCATATATGATTTATATGCTACAAGTTTACTGACTGACTGTTTGTTTGTTATATTGCTAAAGCTGGCTGAAAACCTCTGGGAGAAAGCACTGGTGAGCTACTATAACTTCATCTACCACACTGTCTACATGATCAATTCACAGCCTTAACATTTTCTTATCTATAAGCTGCAGTAAAGGTCTCAGAAACATCATCTTAAAAACTCTTTTATGCAGAAACTTCGAGATATCGTAACAGCACAAGCAGTCAAGGGCAAATATTTCTTCCTTGAAACTGACTTGAAAGGACCAAGTTTGAAACTAGACAACACAGGAAAAACAATACTTACAGTAAGTAAACTTATATAAACAACATTTTGCATGCTTTCTTAACTCTTGACCAAAATTAGAAAACATTCAAATGCATCAATTACTTTTGACAGGTTCTTCGTCACCTTGGTCGTATTAGTGAGACTCGCATTGGTCAAAACCGTGTCATCATCCTTATGAAGCCTCATTAGAAACCAATTTGCTTCAATTCTTGTTCATTATTTTCCCAAGTAAAGTGGCAATTTCCCACTACAATGACGTATTTGAGAGCACGAATTTATAATGTGACAAATATTATTCATAATTTGCATCAAAGTAGAAAAACTCGATTTCCGTTATGTACATTATACTATCATAAAAGTAATTTCTCTAAGCAATCTGGTTCAAGTTCCAGTGCACAATTGGCCTGTCCCATTCAAACCTACAAAGTAGCAAAACTCGGTTTCCGTTTTTTATTTATTTTCTTAAAATTAATAAATCATCCAGAATTATGTTAGTACATCCAAACTCTTTCTAAATCTAATGTCAAATTTTATCAAAACGATTGCATCAATGAAATTCGATATATTATGTGGAAAACATGGTGAATGTGGATATTTAACCGATTATAATATCAAATGTAATTTTTTGAAACAAAAATCGTAAGTTCATGATGTGATGGACCTACCAAGCCAATGTGGCGAAACTTATACCAAAGAGAAGAAGAAAACAAATCTAATTATTCATAAGTCATAAAAGCAAAAAAAAATGAGATTATTTTGCCTCAAAAAATATTCACAATTTCACGTTTATCCATAATGTCTGTCCCAATCTCCTTTGTCTTTTTTCTTTTATTTAACCAATCTTAGTCTTCTTTTGTTCGTGCAAAAACACAAAATTACATTATACATAATGACAAAAACACATACTCCTACAAATCGTATCCCATGCATTTTCACATTTATTACCAACTAACTTATGTATAATAATTGTTTACTATGTTGTGTGACCTAAATATTTTTATATTTACAAGAAAAAACAATCATTAATTCTCTGCAGTACTCATTTATAGTTGTAGAGTTCTCCATCACCATTTCTACTTTTCTTTTCGAACATATCATTTAACTCAACCAAAGAAGATATGGTCGGTCTTTTGCATTTAATGACCAAAAACTATTAGCCCATAGATATTTACTTCATCGCTGTAAATAAGTATAAAATTAAAGTCACCTTAATAGTAATCAAAATGCAATTTATATATACAGTAACCTCTATAATTGTTTTAAAAAAACAATGATTTCCAATATTTCTACCTGTTTTCAACATATGAAACACTTAAATATAAAAGCATAATTATTATACTTAGAATTCTTCACTAATTTTGAATGCATATCGATAAATCAACAGTAAATATTATTAATACAATAGAAATATTAGATATAGTTTTACTAAAATTTTGATTGAGAAAAAAAGCAAGCAATTAGAATCATATTGATAAAGAACTTGTGGTTAAATCTAGGAAACTGATTTAAAATTTTAAAGAGTTAGTAGGTTCAATTTCTCTACTATACAAAATTAAAACACATTTTTCGAATCATCTTTATCCAAATATGGATCAATGCTTTCGGCTCATTTGAATATTTTGATGTGAGAGTCTATATGTGAGTTGCACCATCCCAAAAAATAGTTTAAACGGTTTCCATAAATTCCCAAATAGAAGAAAGAAACACTAAAATCATATTATTAATAGTTTATTTTGAATATATATGACTAAAATTTATGATATTATTTAGAATTATATTTTAACATATATTTGTCAAAAATGTTATCATTTTATCAAATTTTGTCAAAAGGACTTTAGAATTTGTAAGTGATAAAGCAATAAAACGGATTATACGAAAATATGTTTGGCATTATACAAAAAGTATTCATATTATTTGAAATTAAATAACATAGAAATTCTTCCATTAAACGTTGGTACAGATCAGAGTCGGACAAAATCGGAAGCGATCTTTTCATATATTCTAATTCCATTTTCTTAAAATTCTAAGTTCGATAATTAGATATTTAATTAGAAAAAAAAAAGAGACTATTTGTTACGTGTAACTTTCATTCTACTTACTTTTGTCAAACCAACCAAATTCTTAAACCGTACTAATTAATAAAGTGGAGCTCGTTGCGGCGGAGTATTCTTTCTCCGGTTTAAGAAGTTCGCCGGAGCTTCCGTATTAGTCGGAGAAATCGCCACCGTGATTCTCCTGCAAGTGGCTGACAAGCTGCTTCTTTTCTTCCGAACAATCTCAGAAGTTGCAGTGCAAGCAAGTGATTGACACCAAAACAAGTCTCCTGCGGATCCATTACCACCTGACCCTGAAGATGTTCGGATCGAGCCGGTGGGATCAAGAGTAGAGCTTGGTGTGGTTGTTGTTGTTCCTTCGTCGGTTAAATGAAGAAAGTTGCAGATACGAAGAAACCCTGAGAGTCCTCTTTGTCTCATTATCACGTCAGTAATCTATATAGAAACAAAACAAAACCAAAACTGTTTGCTTTTTTAGAGACAAATACGACTGCAAATATGATCGTACATGCGTGTGATATATAAACAGAAAAAAAAAGGAAAACTTCAATTGAAATTGAAAGAATTTGAAACAAATAAGACAAATAAAAAACGTTCCTTTCGTTCTGAGACAATTATGAGTACTTCTGTACACGAAGAATGATTTTTTACCAAAAACAACATCGACCCAGATGAAGAAATTAATCAAATTTGATATTTTGAAAGAAATTTTAATTGAAGGGAATAGAATAGAATCAGACCTTGCAAGAGAGAGAGCAGAAGATGTAAGGAGATTGAAGAATCCGGTCACAAGTGATGCAAATGTTACCGGAACAACGAAACTGTCGAGATTGAGGTCTCTCATTGATGAACACAACTTTTGAACTGTTTGTTGTGTATGGCTTTTAATTATCATCATCATCAACACACAGAAGAAAGAAGAAAACAAAGTGTCATTAATTACAGCTGTAAACAAAATTAGGGCACAAGAATCCATGAAAGTTGGCCCCATGGGTAAGAGATTATTAAGATTTAAGAGTAATAAATTGAAACCATACCTGAATTAAAGAACAATCCATTAGCTTTGAACCATCTTCAACTCTCAAGACGTCTCTATACACGTATCTTCTTATCTGCAAAAAAGTCACAGAAAGTTTATATTTTTCTCGAGAAAAAGAAAGAAAAAAGAGTGTAATTTTGTTTGTATTTGGTGAAATAGACCTGAAGAAGACGATGAGAGGTATGTGAAGAGATACAGTGAGGACAGATGCTAAGACAACAATCAAGACATAAAATGTTCTTCTCGTTCTTCTTAACATCTTCATGATCCAAACAAGCGTTGAAAAACTTCTCTTTCAACAGAACTTCAAGCCATGCAGGAAATTCTCCAGAATTCATCTGCAACAAAAAGAGTAAAAACTTTCATAAAGAAACCCAAAAATGAAGCAAGACCCATGTTTCAATTTCATGGTTTTAGGACTGAAAAAAGTAAAATTGAGTAAGACCAACCATGGGTTGTTGCTTCTTCTGTGAGGAAGGAGATAAAGGTCAGGCGATTTTGAGCTCTCAGTGATGAAATTGACTGACCATTCTGAGAGAGAGAGAGAGAGAGAGAGAGAAGAAAGAGAGAGCGGCGCCTGGAGAGTGTGACCACTTACTTCATTTAAATGAGTCTCTTCCTCAGTGCAGTCTCTTCGTTAATCGAATTGTGTTTTTTGTTGGAGTATTAGTATCTTTTAATTATCGTCATTAGAGGAGAGTGATTCATTTATATGATTATGAGGATTGACAAGTAACAATTAGAATAATTGATCATTAGTTATCTTTTCAATAAAGAAATCATATAAAACATTTGTTTTTTTATATTGATAATACATACTGTTCAAACACAACCAATAGAGGAAAACTTTTTAAACAAGAAAATCAGAAATACTCTAAAAATATGAAATTTATAGAGGAAAACTTTTTAAACACGAATTAAGGAAAGGAAATAGCTAGGGATATCTTTAGTGACCAAAACAAAAAGCTTAAAATATCTAAAAATTAAATACTCGAAGAAAAATAACCCAAAATTTATGACAAAATCTCTTATAATAAATAAGCGCATTTCACAAATGTACCTATAGTGTAAGCCTATATAGATCAAATTTAGAATGAACAAGTTTTAAGTATTTATTAAGCCGTTTGTACCATTACAAGACCAAATGTAAAACAAATATAGTACCTACTATTATTAGAACTGAACTTGGCAAGAATATAAAATTTTATATTTTTCAACTAAATAAGAATAAATGAGATAGTAGTTTGCAAGTATTTCGTCTGATCTTGATGGTCTGTGTGTGGTTAAGTGTGCACCAAAAGTGCTGAATGACAAGACTCTTACTTCTCAGTGTCAATTACAAAAAACACTCTTTCTACTATTATCTTCTCCAATCAAAATGTGTAATATTTAGTATTTAAGCTTCATTTAAAATTAAGAAAACATGAATGTTGTAGGTAATATGATTATATTGAGTATAGGAGAAATATAGAGAGCAAATTCCAAGAACCTAAGACCCATTTCTCACAGCTGTAGTAGCCTCTTCTCGAAAAGCAGTGCAATTTTAATTTCATTAATTTTCTCTGTTTTTCTTACTTATATACTCCTAATTCTTCACCTACGCACTTCTCTAGGCCGACCCTTTTGTTTTTTGTTTTTTTTATAATCATTTATAGTGTGGAAAATACTCAACTTTTTTGTTTAAAAATCTTTTTAAAGAAAAAAAACAAATAGTGTAGAGAGAGAGAGAGGTACGATCTTTCTCGTTAAGCTTTTTAGTTACGATCAGGGGTACTTTAGTCATTTCCAGCTATCTACATAAACTTGGGCCTTTTTAACCCTTTTGCTTTTCTCTCTCTCGGCCTCATTACTGATCCAAACCAAATCCATTATACAAAATTTTTGATTTTCATTCAATCTTTTCTTTTCCTTGAAAATGGTTCTCTATTAAATTGCAAGAAAACAAATATATAGGCAAAACCCAGTTAATGTTTTAGCCTAAATACATATTATAGAACCTAACCAAAAGATTCCAGTTCATTAGGAAGACTTGTTAATCTGCAAAGTTTGAAGTTGAGTGATGATTCCTTCCCATTCCATTTCTGCCTGCAAGTTCAAACGAGAACACATATACGACCAAATCCTTTAAGAGAAAGGACAGAGGAAGTATAGCTGGTCTCTTGATAATTCATTTTAATTCTATCTTAATCAAATTGATTTCAATATGCTATGATTCTCTACAAAAATTCATTTAGAAAGCACTAATCGTTACATATTTTAATTTAGAAAGTAAGTGATATTTAGTTTTGTGGTAAATAGTAAAACTTATTAAAAGCAAATGAACTTATACATCGAATATTACAGTTTATATTATGTATAAACTTATATAATACATTAGCTTGTTGTTCAATATTGAAAAAAAAAAAAAAAAAACTCTAGTCGTTACGTATTTTTGTTACTATTGTTTTCACAATCACGATTCGAGTTAAAATACCTGATGGTCCTCATCACAGCAGGAAAAACAGTGTATGTATTGATATAAAAACGACGACGTCGTTGCACAACGAACTTTAGGTAACAACCGAAATCGTTGGTAACCAAACGGTCAAATGAAAGCAAGGAACAGTGACATACGACTCATCGTTTTGATTAGATGTCGACACTACAAATTAAATACATAAAACTATATAGTATATTTTCATAGTCATGTTCATTTTAAGCATGTGAAAAAGTAAAATAGTGTGAAGGCTTATAGTGAACATATTTTCTTTCTTGTAGCATCTGAATTTTGCGTTATGATTGTTACACAAAAAGATAAAAGATAAAAACCCGTGATTTTTTAAGTTATATGCTTTATATTATAAAAAGACATATTAATTAAGTATAAATAGTTATCACTAAAAATGTTTGCTAAAAGCATCACAAAGACGTCAAGGAAAGGGAAGAAATAAAGCAAGAATCTGGGAGATTAGTTTGTAAAGACATGTCTTCATAAAGTTGTCTTCAAAGCTATCATTAGTCTTAGTGGTCAATTTATTTATATATTTTAAGTACCAATAATAACTTCGGTGAAATGGTTGCAATGTCCACTTCAAATGCAAATAGGCGGTAATTCCACTTAAGACAACGCATTTATATAACTTGGGATCGAGTGTTCCTGCCTACATTATATAAAAATTTGATTATTTAACCAGCTAATCGTGACCCAACATAATCTATCATTGATAAAAAAAAATGTTCCACTTCAAATTACATACGTTGTTTGGTATTATAGGATTTGAACGTTAATTGAATTTTTTCGATATAATAAAAAAATAGTTTTTAAAATTTCATAGAACAAATTGTCAATTGGTATGGGACCTTACAGTGAAGTGGCAAAGAAACATGAATAGGATACTAACACGTTTTATATTTGATGTGAAACTACAAAAACATATCTTAGAAAAAGAACTCTTGTTTTTGGTCAATTTCTCTAATTGAAAATATATTTTAATGGATAATGTTCCATATGATGTACATATATTTTTGAATCATAGTTTTGGTTTTCAGTATTTTTGTTTTTTGAATCATTGTCTAATATGTAAGATAAGCATCTCGTGATCATAACTGTACAAACTCTTATCCGTGATTATGGGTTCTTGAATTATTAATATAGAATGGTTAACAAAAAAGTAAAGTTTTTTTAAAAAAGTTATTTGTTAAACTAATATTTAAATATCTTAAACTATAATTTATTTACAGTTTTATAAACAAATACAATTTTACTTATATTTTTAGAAATTAATATTATTTTTATTTAGATTTCTTGTTTCCTATTTTTTTAGTAAGATATACCACCGTTCGATGATACAAATATTTTTGTTTAATTGATCTAACGTTAAATAATTTTTATTGTTTTGAATTTTTGTGTTTACTGTTTGGTTGATAATATTAAACCCATACAAAATTTAAAAAATTGAGATAAAAGAAGATCATACGATAAAGTATATATAAATTTGGTCATATGCAAAATTTTCCAAAAATTGATACACTTATTTTAACTATTTAACTATTTGTTTATTGATGCAAGCAGTAGTAAAATATCTTTAAAAACTTTTGAAATACCTAATAGTAATGTTTTCGTAGTTATGAAATTGTGTACATACTTCTGTTTATATAGAGATTAATATCAATAATTATTTTTATATTAGGAATAAGAATACTTTTTATATTAGATAAGGACATGTGTGATGCACGTATTTATTGAATTATAGTTTTGACTTTAATTATATTTCTGTTTTTTGAATCATTTCTTAATATGCAAGATATGCATCTTGTGATCATAATTTTGTAAACTCTTATCCATGATTATAGATATTTGAATTATTAATATAAAACGGTTAACAAAAATAATATTTATATATTTCAAATTATAATTTATTTACAGTTTTATAATCAAATACATTTTTACTTATATTTTTACAAAAAATTAATATTATTTTTATTTAGATGTCTTGTATCTTATTTTTTTAGTAAGATGTACCACCGTTCGACGATACAAATGTTTTTGGTTAATTGATCTAACATTAAGTAATTTATGTCATTTTGAACTTTTGTGTTTACTGTTTTGTTGATAATATTAAACCTATACAAAATTAAAAAAATTGATATGAGAAGAAGACATACGAAAAACCATATATTTACATGTTTGTTTATTAATGCAACCAATAGCGAAATATCTTTGAGATTTTTTGAAAGATCTTAAGTAATGTTTTCGTAGTAATGAAATTGTCTACAAGTGTTTATATAGAAATAAATTTTAATAATTATTTTATATTAAGAATAAAATCCTTTTTACGTAGGAATAGGAATTAAGATAAATATATACAAATAATATAAGATATGGACAACTATTTTTGTTTAGATTTATCTATTTTAAAAACTATTTTAATTAATTTTTATAGAAAATCAAAAATTTATTTTTGTTTAAAGACAAAAAATATTTTGAATTTTTGGATCTTGTTTCTAAATAATTTTTTTTCTCTTTTAGAAAATTATTTCAGAGATTGATATCTAGTATTACAAATTTTGTTGGGATAATAAACATTTTTTCTTTTTTGTCTTATTTTATTTTTAGTTGATCTTTTTTTAAAAATAAATTTAGAATTACTAAGAGAGAAAAAAAGATTTCTAATTTATTTTATATATATATACATTGTGAAAATATATTTTTTTAAGAATATTATACATTAGATTTACGGTGTTAGTTTTAATAATTATATTATGTTAGTATTTTATTGTTAAGAATATAAAGTATTTGTTTTCTATAAAAATTCATTTTTAATTATTTTTACATATGATATTATCTAAATTTACTTAGTATGAATAAATATTTATAAATATTTTTATTTTAAATTATAAACAAAAATAATAGTTTACAATCCTTTTATATTAGAATTGTGAATAGAGATAAATATTTGGATTAAATATTTTTAAAAGTTTATTTTAAAGTATATTTATCTTCCTTTGTTTGAGAGATAAGTATAGAAAAATTTCTGATCGTTAGATGGGACACGTAGAACAATCTTGGTTAATTTGAAACATTCCACTTTATATGATATAATATGATTTTTTTATATTACGAATAAAAATACATTTTATTAGGCCTGCGATTTCCGATCTAAACGATATTTTCGAACTGAACCGAACCAAATCGTAAATACGGTTTTCGGAATCAGTTCGGAATGGTGGTTTAGGGGAATCGGTACAATTCGAAATATGCAATCGGTTATAGGTTAATTCGGTTTGGTTATCGGTTAACCAAGTTAAAACCGAAGTATATAAACTAATTTCTTAACCTAATTCATTAAAAACTTAATCTAAAAAAAAAAAACCCTCCGCGGCGGCGAAGAAGGCGATTCGGCGATTCGAAGTTCCATCTTCTGAGTGACTCTCAGGAAAGTCTCTGACGCCGATAAGACGAGTATTCAACGTCTCGGCTTACTCCAGGTAACTCATTCACTCTTTGAATCGATTTAATCGGTTTTAATCGACTAGGAAAATTTCTAGGGTTTCGATTTTTTTGAATCGATTGATTAATTAGATTATGCTTATTGTTTAATCATTTGTAATCTAAATATTTTGATGTTTCTGAGATTGTAGGAAGATTATTGTCGACTTCGGCAAACAAAATCCGAAATCCCCAATCGACCCAAGCCAAAAATCAGGTAAGTTCTTCAATTCGACGTTGATCTTTTAGAGATGGTAGGTAGGTAGGATGTGAATCACTATGGTTAGGCCTGCGATTTCCGATCTGTCCGACATTTTCGAACCGAACTGAACCATAAATACGGAATGAGTTCGGAATGATGGTTTAGGGGGAAATTTGAAATCATAAAATCATAAAACCATAACAATACAGAAAATAATTAAGAATTAGATTAAGTGAAGAATCAGTTTTAAAGCAATGAAAGAGATGATTAAATGAAGAATTAGATTAAGTGAAAACTTATGTGTTTCTGTTAGATGGTAGTCTAGTAGTTTCTGTTTGAATTGTGTTAATTGTGTGCATTGTGTGCACCTTGATTGTGATCTAATCACAATGAAGGTGGTATTTGTATACCAAATGCTCGTATTAATTTAGTATACAATTAGAATTA
This sequence comes from Lepidium sativum, assembly GCA_023374145.1. Taxonomy (NCBI): domain Eukaryota; kingdom Viridiplantae; phylum Streptophyta; class Magnoliopsida; order Brassicales; family Brassicaceae; genus Lepidium; species Lepidium sativum. Next base: position 5,608 of record JAKUCM010008894.1, on the reverse strand, counting down.
GTATATAAGTTAGAAAAACAAAAAAAAAGAAAGGGGTTAATAATGGATTCGTTAGCAGTAAAGATGTATGCTCATTCGGACAACAATGTCAACAACATAGGGGAAGATGTTAATAGGGAGCCTTCAGTCACGGGTAAAAGGACAGCTACAGATCACTCCACGTCTGGAACGCCAGCCAAACCTAAGAAGAAGACTGGACATAGGGCAGAGGTTTAGCAACACTTCACACAGAAAGATGATAATCTTGCAGTCTGTACCTGCAAGTATTGTGGTGCTGAGATTGGCTGTGACAACAAGAAGACATGAACAAGTAGTATGAGAAATCACATACTAAGATGCAAGATGTATAAGGCATTTTTAGAATCTGGCACACAGCAGGTGTTAGCAAGTGATATTAGTGGGGCAGTGACCACCGTGAAATATGACAAGCATCTCTTTAGGAGATCTGTTAATGAGATTATCGTCTTGAATGAGTTGCCTTTCTCATTCATAGAATCAGAAGGGTTTAGGAGATTTTGCCATCATCTACTTTCCCTTTACACTGTCCACTGTAGAAGACAGCAAAAACAGACATATTTGCAATGTATATGGAAGAGAAACAGAAGCTTAGGAGCATATTTGGGTGTGCTGGGAAGAGAGTTAGTTTGACAAGAGATATTTGGGTGGCTCCAACAACATCTTGTAATTACATGGTTGTAACAGCTCACTGGGTTGATACAAATTGGGTGATGCAGAAGAGGATCATTAGCTTTAAGCCTATCTTAGATCATAAAGGAGAGACAATTGCAGAGAATTTAAGCCAATGTTTAGATGAGTGGGGTATTGAGGGAGTTTTCACAGTCACAGTTGACAATGCTAAGGAAATGACAAAGCTTTGGAGTTGTTCTCAAACAAGCTGAGATTGAAAAGCCCTTCTGCCTTAGTTAGGGATGGGGAATACTTGCATATGCGTTGCTGTGCACACATCCTAAACCTAATAGTTAGGGATGGTTTAAATTCTGTGAAAAGTAGTATCACTGCTATTAGGAATGCAGTGAAATATGTTAGATCATCTAGTCCAAGATTACACTCATTTCAGATGCGGGTGTTGTCTGGAAAAGTTACAAGGGGCAGCTTGACAATGGACTGTGCAACAAGATGGAACTCAACATATCTTATATTGACAGCTGCCCTGAAATTAAGAGTAGGCTTTGAGAAGATGATGGCGGAGGATAAGTTGTACCATGAATACTTCCTAGAAAAGTGATGATTGGGATTCGGTTCAGAGGTCTGTGAAGTTTCTGAAAATCTTCTTCAACTGTACTTTAGCGTTCTCAGCTTCAAAGTCAGTAACTTCTTCACTATGTTACAATGAGATTGTAACAATTGAGAGGAATTTAATATCTCTATCATGTAATGAAGATTCTGAACTAAGTGAGGAAGCAAAAGAAATGAGGAAAAAGTTTGAGAAGTATTGGGATGGGATGCTGAATATGAATCCACTTATTATAATTGCAAGTGTCTTGGATCCGAGAAACAAGATACAATTTGTTTCTCTATGTTTTGACAAACTGTATGGGAAAGGCAGTATGGAGAGTGAACATTTGAAGACTTTTATCAAAACTGTAATGAGACAATTGTTTGAGGAGTATGCTACTAGACTTGGCAGTACAAGATCCTCATGTAGTGGATGCAACACAAGTGAAAATGTAGAGTCCGAGCAAGGTACCAATATGTTATTTGATTTGTCAGAAGACGATGGGTATGAGAGGCTTGATTCCTTGTATACAGAGATGGAAGACGAGTCTGCAAATGAAGAGTTAAGTAGTGAACTTGACATTTACTTGCTGGAAAAAACAGTCTTACGCGCCAAAAACAATCTGGGATTAGACTTTGATATCTTAGGCTGGTGGAAGCACAATAGTATTAAATACCATATCTTATCTGAGCTTGCAAGAGATGTTCTTGCAATTCAAGTCTCCTCTGTTGCGTCAGAGTCAGCTTTCAGCACAAGTGGTCGTGTATTAGACCCTTATAGAAGCTGTCTTATACCTTTCATGATTGAGGCTTTGATTTGTTTACAACAATGGTTGAGGACTTCAATTCAAAGTGAAAACAGGCAAATTTGATCCAAATGATTGAGGAACTAGAGTTTCATGACTCTATAGGTTCATAAACTTATCTTTACTCTGCAAAGTAGTTCATAGACTTATATGCTTTAATGACCCTATTTCTAACTGTTCTATTCTTTTGTTGTTTTGCAGCTGATGGATTGATAAGACAAGATGCAAACAATGGTTGAGGACTTATATGTTTTGATGTTTGTAAAACTGGTACATTTGTTTGTTTTAAAACCGGTACATTTGTAAAACTGGTACATTTGTTCCGTTATTTTTACAGCAGGTTTTAGAATCGTAAATCGGTTATTTCGGTTCTCGGATACCGAAATAACCGATAGTTTCGGTTATTTTTGTAAAAACTAACCGAAACTAAACCGAAATTTTAGGTTATTTCTGTTTCCATTTGCTGTTACGGAATTTCTCGAAAAATTGTGGAAAACTGAAAAAACCGTTACCCGAACCGAACCGACCCGAATACAATTTCGGTTCTAAATCGGAAAATTTCTCAAACACTGAAATAACCGATAGCCGAAATTTCTGACCTGAACTGAACCGAATCGCATGCCTACTTTTTATATTACAGAAAACAAATTTGATCGTTGGATTACATGTATAACAATTTTGTTAATGAATAATTTGAAACATTCTACTTTATATAATAAAATTATATATAAAAAATTGATTGTTTGATTAGACACGTGAAACAATCTTGTTAATAAGTAACTTTCATAAACATGAGATTTATCCTGAGTTATATAAAAGGACAAAGAAAGCGAGTGATCAATTGAACTCATTGTTTTTGTTTCTTATATGCAAGTTATTTGTTTACAACAGTGACGGCAATAACCGGACGGTTTAAGATCCTAATTATATGGTTAATCGAGTACCAATGATGAGTTGTAAAAGAGAAAAAGAATTTAGAAAGACTTAATTTTTGTGCTGTTCACATTTATAGATACAAGTGTTGACAGTTAACGTAGACGAAAGGTTAAACTATTTCAGGATTTTTTATTATTATATGTCCAATCAGATTAACAAATGCAATCTTCACATATTACCGTTAACCAAATTATTGCCAAAGAAAAGTCAGCGAAATTAGAGATGCGCGTGGAAATAAAAAAACTTTTAATGTAAGAAAAACAACAAAAATTAATAATGAAAACAGCGAAAAAGGGAAAGTCTTTGTGCATTCCTTCCTTCGAATGCATCCAAAGCACCATTAATTCCCTCAAGCAAAAACCTTCACAAGTTTTGACTGTTAACTCTTGTTGGCTAATCAAATTCAAGTGTTCTCTCTTGAGAATTTGATTCGGGTTTTGTGGTAAAAGAAGAAATTTGTTTGCTTTTTTCATCTTTTGATTTGGGTATCTTCAGCTATGCGAGAAGTGGAAACATCGGCAATCACAACTGCTACACGTCCTCCACAATTCTCTCAAATGTTTCAGAAATTAGCTATGGCGGTCAAAACCAAGACTTATGAGTTCTTTAATGAAGATGATGAGAGAATTGGGGTTGATTCTGATGCTGAGGGTTTTTCTCTTCTCGAATCCAATGAGGATTTTATCACCGATCAGAAAGTCGTTGTTCTTAAGCCTGATAGGCCTCTTAGTGCTTCTTCTCCGGGATCTCATACTAAATCTCCGGTGAATGATGCTCAGGTGAAGAATTTGGTCATGGAAGGTGTGAAACCTAATCAAGCGAAGCTTTCTCAGGTTAGAAAATTAGATACTCGAATGGGATTAAGTTTGATTTCTTCTGTTTTTGCGGCTACATCGTCTTTTGAAGCTTCGTATCTTCAATTACAAGCTGCACACTCACCATTTGTGGAGGAAAACGTGAAGGCTGCTGATAGAGCTCTTGTCTCTAACCTTCAGAATTTGTCTGATTTGAAGCAATTCTGTAGAAATTATCGTCAAAGTTTGGATTTTGAGTCTGATGTATTGATTGGGTCATGCTTAGAATGTCGGGTACAGGAGAATCAGAGCAAGCTTAGAGCTTTGGGAACTGTATCAAATCGGTTACAAGCTGAGATGGATGCAAAGGATTTGCAGGTTTGGAGTCTGAAAAACAAATTAGGTGAGATTCAGAAATCTAACTCAAAGTTATCAAAGATATTGTCTTCAAATTCGTCTATGGATGTTCTGTTGTCGGTTAGTGTTTATGAGTCTCTATTGCGTGATGCCTTTAAAGCTACTCAGAAATTCACTAAGATTCTGATTGAGTTGATGGAAAAAGCTGGTTGGGATTTGGATTTAGCTGCTAGTTTTGTTCATCCTGAGATCGATTATGCTAAGAAGGGACATAACCGGTATGCATTGTTGTCATATGTTTGCTTGGGGATGTTTCGTGGTTTTGATAATGAAGGATATGATCTAAATGAGAATGATGATAATGAATCTGAGAGAAGTTCTTCAGAATCTTCATTGAGGGAATTGATGCAGCATGTATCAAGCATTCCAATGGAGCTTATTGAAAGAGATAAAGATTGTGCATTCTCTAGATTTTGTGATAAGAAGTATCATGAGCTCATTCATCCGAACATGGCATCAGTTCGGTAACATGGATCAAAATGAAGCTGTGTTGAGTTCTTGGAGATCTCTGAGTACATTCTACGAGTGTTTTGTCACAATGGCTAGCTCGATTTGGACTCTTCACAAGCTAGCTTTGTCGTTTGATCCTGCAGTTGAGATTTTCCAAGTTGAAAGTGGAGTAGATTTCTCCATTGTTTTCATGGAGAATGTATTGAAAAGAAAACAAGATACGATGAATCCAACTCGAGCCAAAGTAGGATTCACAGTGATTCCTGGATTCAAAATCGGGGGCGCAGTAATCCAGTCTCAAGTCTACCTTACTGGTTTCAAATGTAAATGAAACAGACTGATGGTTCAACCGACACTCAGAGCTGCTACTGAAGACTTGTCTATTCGAAGACATATAGGGATTATAACTTTTTTACCTTCTTAGTTATTTTGTGATTAATTGTGCTCTTTAAGTCTGATTTGAGTTACTGATTTTGTTTAAATTGTACAGAAGTTTCAAAAGATTTAATCATCACTATAAAAGATTTTCACAAAGTGTTTTTGTACTTTCTTGTTGTTTTCGTGTTTCCAAGCAGCACTGCTTGCCGGTTCTTCACAATAAAATAAAAGCCCATGCGCCGCGTAACACTTGTTAAACTTGGGCCCTACTGTCGTATTTGGGCCGGTTAATAACATTATGCGATTCCACTTGTGTAAGATCAATATAATATAAAAGCTTTATCGGTCCCATTTAGCACCAATTAAATGGAAAAATTGATTAAATGTATAGTTATGAATTGTTATATTATTGGGTTTTGTTTATCTTCTTCATTGACTAGCAATCCCAGAAATTGGTGTGCACCGATATATGAAATTCTCACTTTTGGGTATGAAATCACACAAGAAAGACCAACATCTTAAGAAAGCCTTAGATTATTTTGAATATCTAATAATCGCCAACCAGACCCTATAGCTTTGTCGCTGGGTGTG
>JAKUCM010008893.1:0-21084 GCA_023374145.1 Lepidium sativum | reverse complement strand
ATGCTCGCCACACCTTAAGAGCAAAGACCACAGCTGCAAGCTCCAAATCATTGGTAGGATAATTGACCTCATGTTTCCTCAACTGTCTAGAGGCGTAAGCAATCACATTACCCTCTTGCATAAGAACACATCCAAGACCAGTTTTTGAGGCATCTGTGTAAACCACATATGGTACACCTACCCTCGATAGTACCAACACAGGCGTCTTAGTCAAACGTTCTTTCAAACTCTAAAAGCTCTGCTCGCACGCTTTAGACCACTCAAAACGTGCTTCCTTACACGTTAGTTGTGTCAATGGCTTGGCCAAGCTTGCGAATCCCTCCACAAATTTCTTGTAATAACCTGCAAGCCCTAGAAAGATGCGTACTTCAGTAGCACTCCTTCTTCTATCACAATGTGGCCTAAAAATCCAATTCTCTTCTGCCAAAAGCTGCACTTCTTCAACTTAGCATATAATTGATGCTCTCACAATGTCTGCAACACAATCCTTAAGTGTTCAACATGCTCTTCCTTACTTTTAGAGTATATCAGAATGAACACAATAACAAACTTGTCTAGATATTCTCGACACATGTTATTTATCATTTTCATAAAAACGGCAGGGGCATTCGTCAAACCTAAATTGGTATCACTTTGAACTCATAGTGCCCGTAACGTGTTCTTCAGGCCGTCTTTTTGATGTCATCTCCGGTGATAGCATTCTGATGATAACCGGATGCCAAATCAATTTTTGAGAACTAAGACGCTCATTGCAACTGGTCCAACAACTCATCAATCCGAGGTAGGGGATACTTATTCTTGATGGTTACCTTGTTTAGCCCTCGGTAGTCTATGCAAAGACTGAAGCTGCCATCTTTCTTCTTCACAAACAATACCAGAGCTCCCCAAGGTGAACTACTAGGTCTAATGAACCCTTTCTCCAATAGTTCCTCCAACTGCTTCTTTAGTTCTGTCATCTCTGATGGGGATAAACGGTAAGGAGCTCTCGAGATTAGAGCAATCCCTTGCTTCAGCTCAATAGTGAACTCATCACCTCTTCCAGGTGGGGGTCTTATCAGTGGTTCAAAAACATCTACATATTCGCAACAACTGGAGTATCTTTCAGCTCTACTTCTGATTCCCCTCCTTTAACAGAGATTGTTGCCAAATAGACCTGAATCTCTTCCTACTGTGAACCTTCTACATCCATTATTGCAGCAATCTGAGTCACTTTCCTGACATTGACTCCCTGAAATATCAAGTCTCCTTCTGCACAATTGAGTTTAACATGTGCTCTCAGACAATCCAAGTGAGATCCATGGCATTTCAACCAATCCATGCCTATGATTACCTCATAGCGCTTCAGCTCCATCTCAATAAAGTTCCCTAGCAGTGCTACAGTTTCTATAGTCACAGGAACGTCTTGATAGGTCCTTGATGACCCCACTAATTCCGAACATGCAGTTTTGACCCTCCTTTTCTTTTTAGAAAAAGCAATTCGAGAATCCCAACCCCTCGCTATATGTGGGCACACAAAGGTATGTGTAGCGCCAGAGTCAAACATAGTGTGGGCTTCCATCCCTCTAACAAGAATGGTTCCCACATAGGTTCTGGAACTAAGCAACACTAACATACAAGAACCACCAGTTTTTTTTTTGAAATAAAGAATTCACAAAATTTACAAAAGATCAAAGAACTTACCCACTATCAGTTCTCCACCTTCTGGATCTGCTTCATTCTGCCCTGCATCGACCGGCTCGGCAATTGCGTACAAGTGTGGACCAATTGCTTGCGTCTTGGGAGACGGCGGTAAATTCCCCTGATTTCGTATTCCCTGTTGTCTCACTGGCATCGGTGCTGTGCAATCACGAGCATAATGATCCGCACGACCACACCTCAAGTAGTTATTGTCTTTGTGCGGATAATTCAACCTAATATGGCCAAACATCCCACACTGGAAATATCTGTTACCACCATTTCCTCCATTGTTCCATCATAATCCACCATGATTTTTTCATGTAGCACACAGTGGCCGGATCTGATTTGGTCATGTGCTCGGAATATCGCGAGGACGCTTATGAGGTTCAACTCCCCTCACTGCTCTGGGCTGAGTGCACACAAGATCCCTAGCATCCTCCTCGAATCCCTTCTCTTTCAAAGCAGTTTGCTCCATGATCTCAACCAAAGCGGAACCTTCACGAACATAACAAAGGTTACGGATTCCAGTACGTAATCCTCTCACGAAGCTGCAAATCACATCTTGCTCACCTCTGTCTCTGACAATGAACCTCCTAAGACGGCTGAACTCTTGCTCATACTCCCTAACCGTCTTCGTATCTTGACGAATCTCCAGAAAGTGGTTGTCCATCTGATCCATCACCTCCTGGGGAAAGTACTTCCTTTGGAACTCATCAAGGAAGTCATTCCAGGTGATAACATACCCAGCTGGCATGCTTATCTTCACATTTTCCCACCAAATGTGAGCATCTCTACGCAAATAGTGTTGGACATCTGGCAGAGGCAAAGTTCATCTCCAACAACCTTCTCCAATCATCAGCCTGAATTGGATCAGTCCCGCCACTAAGTACTCCATGCCCATATCCCTCATAAGCCTTATAATCTCCCAATAGGAGAGTCCAATTCTTGACAGTGGCATTTCCACGGGTGGGGCCGGAGATTGTGGTGGTGGTGGTGGTGGAGGCACGACACGGTTTACAAGCTTTTGCACAAGATTTTGGAGTTCTTGGATCTCCTCGCAGGTTGCAACATTAGGCGGTAGTTTAGGCGGCACTGGCACTCTTGCTCTGTCCACTGATGGGTTACGACCACTGCTAGCACGTCTCCTTGGTGGCATTTTCTGAGATCAAAACCCGAACATGAGAACAATTAATAAACTAACGCTTCTTCAAAATCATGAGGTAAATAAAATAATTTCAAGTCCCCCATTTTTTTTTCAAATCATTTTGAAAATGATTTTTTAAAAATAATTTTGGAAACGAAGCCACAATATATATTTTTTTATTAAAAAAAATCTACAAAAGAAAAAAAAATTATTTTAACACATAATTTGAAAAAAAAAAATTTCTTACTTACCTTTCCGGGTTAAAACCGGCTTAGCTTTAACCTGGCTCTGATACCAATTTGTAACACCCGTCTCCCAACTCTTTGAGACATGTGTCACTTCATACCAAAACATTCAATCTTTATTTAATAACTAAGATGGTCCCAAAATCTTACATAAAATATCTCAAATAAAAATCATTAAAATAAAGAAAATAACTAAGAAAATGTCTTACAAAATAAATAATTGAAATAAATAACTTCAATGAAAAAGGGAGACTTGGTAGCTACTCAAAATCTTAGATCCGATTTGGAAAAAGGGAAAAAAATGAGGGGGGTGAGTATAAATACTCAGTGAGGAGATCACTTCTGCCCACTGAGGCTTAAAGTTCTAACTTAATACTAAACATCGTCTATCCTAAGCATATAGAACAATCATGTGCAACTTGTGTATTTCAACAAGTTGTACCAATCAGGTGGGTGTGCTAGTAGCAGCCAACATCGCACACATCGGCTCAACCATACTCCACAATGACTTCAGAGCCCCTCGATTGGGAGACCACGGTCTGTAACTCAATCCTCCCTAGCTCGTCAGCGATTTTTGGGCTGAAGCGGTCTTGTCGGCTCACTCTAGACCATTGTCTCTTTTTCACGGGGATTGTCGGCCTGTAGCCCAATTCCTACGCGTCACACTTTTTAAGAGACATCCAGACCATTGTCTCTTTTCCACGGAGAGTGTCGACCCGTAGCCCAATTCTTTTGCATCACCACTTTTTAAGAGACACGTCACTTACTCATTTATTCATTCTTTATCTACTTAATTTTCATCAAAAATATCAAATATATCACCTCTTACGAGATGCTTCAACAATTACATATTTTTAATTATTTATATATTATATAATAATTCAAATAGCTATCATATTTCCAAACATTCACATAAGTCTCTAAAATATTATCTAAGAGTTATATAATATATAATATATGATTAAAAATATTCTAATTAAATATATTTAATTTCTAGAATAAACGATTTTTAATAATAAATTAAACCTAAAAGTCTCGCAGATCATATCATCACCTAGATTGGCCGGTGACAGATTCAAAAACGCAGCCAAAAACAAATTCAACAACTTTCACAGCAGAAACCTTCACACACAAGCAACAAGATAGAACTAGGGTTCATCAATCAACAAAACAGATGATTCTTGCTGACCAAGCAACAACATTACATATCAGACCTTACCTAAATTCGAAGGTCCGACAATTCTGTTGCGTTCCTGAATGTTCCCTTTATCTAAATCCAACGAAAACCTGACTTTCCTTGCACAAATCTAGTCAGAAAACGACCCTAAATATGCCAACTCGAACACATCAATTAGAACAAAACTCATAATTCTCTAAAACTGGAAATAGAGACTGAGTTGATGTCTTACCTTAAACTCGATGTAACTCTCTCAATACTACTAAGATCAACGATCCGTTTGAACATACAGAAACTTGAGAGAAAGATTTTTCCATAACTACCAAAATCCTCAATAAGAGATAAATATCAGATTGGTTATGGACCCCGAAAAATAGTGGTTCTGACTGGATTTCTTACCACTTGGAGGCTGCTCTAGGTTGATCAATCAACTTCGGAAATGAAGATACTTACTATGAGGCTCGAGTTTGAAGATTGCATAAGAGGAAGAAGCTTAGGCGGCGCCGAGTTGGTGGCTTTAAATAGGGGAACACACTAGATTTTGGTGCTAGGTTTAGAAAATGCATATTTTCCTTTTTTTTTTTCAACAACTTGATCTCCCTTGACAATTCTTTTATTGAGCCTTATGGGGCACGAAATTAATTCATTAACCCAAGGTTGGGTCACTTCATATTTAATATATAGAAAACTAGATGAAATAAAAAAGTATATTAAATTTTGTTAGCATTAAATTTTAATGAATATAATATATAAAATATACTAAGGAATAATATATTACAATAAATTTTTAAATGTAAGTTTGAATGCGTAAATAAAACCTGTCTATAAATTCAGGAAACACATAAATGAATATATGTTTAAAAATTTAAATGAATGCGAGTTTAAAAGGTTAAATAAATGTGGGTCTAAAATCCTAAATAAAAATGGATCTAAAACCTAGATAACACGGGTCAAAAAGGTTTCAATACAAAAATTATAATGCATCAAAATCTAAATCAAGTTAAATCTTATTATCGTTTTTAACTCCAATTGAGCAAAAAAGTGGTCATGGTGGGATAGGAACAATCGAGGTTGATAACCCTATCAATACATGTTTTGCTCGAGATTTGCAGGCGTGTGGCTGGAAGCAGATTCAAAGTAATTGGGTCGAATCATTGTATCATGTCGTTTCAGGTAATAGTCTGGAAAAGAGCGAAACGGTGCCCAAAAGTGCATGCATAATAAAGGTGGATTTAAATCCAGAACTAATAAATATGGGCTCACCTTACAGGGTTTTGTATTTTTGGTGTTTTAAAATGCGATGGAACTCTTTGACACGCTAGAGAGCCTAAGGTTAGTAGCAAAGATGTGTTATATTGAAGATGCATGTGATTGACTCAATTATTAAGATGAGAAGACACTACAGATAAAATTTGCGTTTGAGATATTTCAAATAAGAGCTTGGGTGTTCCATGGTTATGTCCATGTAGAGAAACCAGTGGCGGAGCCAGGATTTTGATGTATGGGTGTCAAAATATTTTTTCTCTCAAAAAAATAAATAAATTTAACCTTAAAAAAATAAATGTCAATATAAATAACTATATTAAAGATGTATCCTACGCTCACTCATATTTTGGAAATTGTGTATCACCATTTCATTTGTCACACTGTCATGTACCTGTTTTTCAATAAAACAAACTAGACAATCACTAAAAAATGTTATCACCAATACGATTACGCAAATAAGTCTTCACAATATTCATTGCAGAGAAGCATATTTCAACAGTTGCTGTCGAAACAGGTAGAATTAGAACTAGCTTTAAAAGTCGATAAACCAAAGGATGAGATATATGTTTTTTTGTCTCCACCATAACACGAGCAAGATCACCAAGACTTTTGAGACTAGCAAATCTTTTGTCTTGTTTCACATTATCAAGATAGATATCAAGATGTTGACCAAGAGATTTTCACTCTACGGAACTAAAGTCATCAGGATAAAACTGAGCTAATCTCATCAACTTTAAATTATCAAATTGTTGGAAAGAATCTGCCGGATTTAAGGTTGTCATACAAACAAGTAGTTCTGAATTTACCTCATTAAAACAATCATTAAACTCTTGATGTTGCATATCTAAGACAGTGTAAAAACAGTCCACCTTGTAAGGATGCAAGTTGGTTATGTTGGTCTTTTCCTTGGTCTTCTCGAATCAACAAATTCCTCATCCATATTAAGAAATTCAGTCTTGTTTTGCTCACTGAAAGATAAAACTTTAGCAAGAAAATCATCTCATCCATCATTTCTAATCATCATTAATTGTAGATAAAAAAACAAAATCAAAAGTGTGGAAATATTTGAGAAGACCATATGATTGCCGTCTTTTGGTGGTGTATGTGCCTTCATCCTGGATATATTCAAGAACTTCAATGATTGATGAAAACAACTCATCAAGTCGCAATAAGGACTTGTAATGTGAATTCCAACGAGTATTTGCAGGTCTTTGTAGTGAAATATCTTGATTCAACCCAGTTACAGTCTTAATTTCACCATTATCAATCTCTTTTTCAACTTTTCTGCGATGACTTTCTCGAATCATATCTTTTCTTTTGCATAAAGCTCCAACCACATTTAATATAACAAAAACCATGTCAAAAAAATCTCCAACTTCAAAATGTTTTTTTTTGCTACAGCCACAACAACCAATTAAAGTTGATGAGCAAAACAGTGAACATAATATGCATAGCTACTTTCTTTTAAAATCAATGACCTCAATCCATTGAATTCTCCCTTCATATTGCTAGCTTCATCATAGCCTTGTCCTCTTAGTTTTTTCAAACTCAAGCCATGCTTGGTAAACAAAGAATCAATAGCATCCTTCAAAGATAAAGAAGATGTCTCTTTCACATGACTAATGCCAATAAACCCCTGATTGATCACCAACAAAAGAAGGAAAAAAAAAAAAGTTCGACGACTAAGAAATTTTTTTTTTTAACAATTGATCAATTAGGTTAAATAAATCTATATGGACCTAATTTATATTTTATATTGGGCTAAATAGTTTTATTAGATTTAGAGTCAAATTTATATGATAGGAGTGTCAAAAAATATTTTAGGAAAGGGTCAATGATTAAAAAATTAATATATATAAACAATTTTTTACAAAATCATGGGTGTCACATGACACCCCATCATATAAATACCTCCGCCCCACGTAGAAACTAGAAAATATATCCAAAGTAATGTGTAGGATCTTTTTTAATTTTTAGTTTCGAAAATATGGTAACTAATGGGTATTTATTATGTTTCAGTTTGGTTCGATTCCGGTTTTTTTAGTTCTAGAAATGTGGTAATCAATGGGTACATGTTAAAATTTGGTTCGTTTTCGGTTCAGTTCCGGTTTTGAAAAGTGGAACCGAATGAATCTCAAAATAATATTGGTTCAATTCTGAATAGTTACTTTCTTTAAAAAAAGTAATCAAATACCCAAAAAAATATGATTAGCTGTTTGGTAAATTACCTAAAAATTGGAACCGAACAGTTCTTTATAAAACTAAAACCGAGAAGTGAAGTTATTTAAAAGTTAGAATCAAATGGTTCTCTTTTTGAAACCAAAACCAAAATTTTCAAATCGGTTCGGTTCAATTTTAAGTTGTAGTTATTATGTCTAGACCTAATCATGTCTCTGGAATAATCAAGTCGCGCATAAAGATCAGTTAATAAAGTAATAATGAATGGATTGATGGGAGAGGCAATTGACACGTTCATAAGAAAAAATATAGTAACTAACAAATGGGAAAATGTGGGACATGCACATTAATAAATTTAAATGATTGTTTTAACTGCTAATTTTTCAAACATAAAAAAAATATTCTAAACAATTGTTTTAAAAGCTCATTAACCTAGTGACAGACAGCAAATCTATTTAAGGCAATTCATTTGTATAATCAGGGATCGAGTTCCCTGTGCACATTATATAGAAATTTAGTTACTAGGCCGGCCAGTTGTGGCCAAATATAAATGTCATTGACAAAAAAAATAATTGTTTTGAAAGCTATATTAAATTAGTAGCAAAATAAACAGCTAATTGTTTAATGTTATCCAATTAAATCCCAAATGTATATTTTTGTATCTCCATCAAAACGACATGTTAAGAAATTCTTAGATGGTTCTATGTTCTTAATAAAAATAAAAAATTAGATACTTATCTGAACTCCAAAACAATGAAACTTTATAAAACACTTACGAAAAACTCTAAACATCGGTAGGCTAGTGGTTTAAATGTAAATATTGGTCATGTTGTATTCCTAGTTCGATTTTTCGATAGAAAAGATTTCTTAAACCATTTATTTGATATTAGCAATGGTTGGTTACACGGGGATAGAAAAGATATTAGGGTCGAAGGCTGACCACTTTCATTCCTTATAATTTAAAAGAAAAAATAACTTCATAATATAACATAACAGACCTGTTTCAGCTTAGTGTTTTCTTTTCTTGGAATGATACTGTCAGAGAAACACCAATAAAAAATATTTTCTCTATATTCATATTTTTTTGCAGCAAACATATTTATATTTATACAAAGGAAACTATACCTAGATTGAGTACCTAATGTATATACTAAAAGATCAAAAAGGACAAATATAATATATACATATAACGATACTCCAATACCCCTCCTCAAATTGGAGTACAAAAATCCAAAATACTCAATTTACTAAGAAATGAACTAAAGTCTCGTGCTCCCAAAGCTTTAGTAAAGGTATCAGCAAGCTAAGTAGTCGTGGGAACATGTTGTGAAGTAATTATCCTACTTTGAGTCTTGTCTCGAACGAAATGACAGTTTGTTTTAATGTGTTTTATGCGCTCATAAAATACCGGATTGGCTCAATTTGGAGAGTAGTTTGACTGTCACAAACTAAAACATAGTAGAATCATGATCAATCCCGAAATCTTGTAAACATGCTTTAATCCAAAAAGCTCCTTAGTAATGTGAGCCATAAATCTACATTCAACTTCCACCGATGAAAGAGATACACAACATTGTTTCTTTGTCCGCCATGAAATCGGAGAAGAACCAACCTCAAACATGAAGGTCACAATCTGCCCGTAGAACAATTCCTTGGCTGTGAGTGCCTTTGAGGTACCAAACCACCCTCAAAGCTACTTCCAAATGGTTTTGTTTTAGAAGTTGCATAAACTGTGAAAGGGTATGAACACTCTAAGCCAAATCTGGGCGAGTAACTGTGAGATATTTTAAACGACCAACAAGATGTCGATACTTTTCTAGATCAGAGAATGGCTTACTTGATGAGACAACTAAATTGTGATTTTTATCCAATGGATAACTGACCGACTTAGATTCTAAAAGACCTGTTTCTTCGTCTTAATATTTCATCTCGATTTACTCTAAATGGCATCCAGTTCAAGATCTAAACTTTGCGGTTCATCTTCTTCCGGTTCGGGGCTTTCCGCCACCGATTTGGAGTTATTTCATGCTCAGAACAGGATCCCACTGTCGATCGAGCTTCGCGGCAATTTCCCCATGCCATTTACAGTGTAGTTTCTCTGCGCTTCAACGTTCTTCTTTGATCGTTGCAGAATTTTTTTCTCGCTTCCAAAGTGTTTGCTATAGCTCCTGTGGGACCTCAAGATCTTGTTGGATCAGTTATACCCGTCTCTCCTCCGCCAGATCATTGCTTTGTTCACGCTTGCTCGTATAAAGGGAGTCGAGCTCAATTCCAGGGCCTTATTATAAATATGGCCTATAAAAATGCGGATCCGGTATGGGTAGGTGCTTCCATATTTCTCCACATCTTGCCTCGAGCCAGTGATGACGGGTGGAAGAACAGTATGTTCTAGTTCAAGAGTGTTCCTCACTCAGTTGGGAGATTCCCTCTGAATCATCTCGTGAAGTTGGGGTGGGGTCGCGTGCTTGGTATGCTCTCATTCTTTCTTCACCTCTCATTTTTTTCTTTATTTGTTCCATCTTTATTAATTTTCCTTTTTATATAGCTGAGTTGGACTCTGCTTGGGACCTGAAGGAGGAGGTCGTCATTTTGCTTCAACAGGGTGACTGTAGGTGGAGCTCCTTCAACACGAATAGGATACCCCGTGCCCTTGCCACTCTGTACAAGGTGTCCAGTCCGGAGCACCCAGAGTATCCTTCTCCCTCTGCTCTCATGTTTGTTCTGTTCGCGGTGAAGGTATATTCTAAAACATTTAATCATTTAGCAAAATGTTTGTCTCTTGGATCGTTTTTCCTAGAACAACGCTGCCCTTGGAACATTTATTAGATTATTTTTCTTAGGGAATGTCTTTCCTGTGTTGATCACTTTAGGTTCTCTTGTCCGTCGTTCCTCTGGTTTGGCTGAAGTCCAAAAAAGAGAGCGTAAGCCCTCTCGTCTTGATAGGCCTCACGAGGATGAATCTGAGAAATTCGGGGGTTTGCGTGCTTGGTATGCTCTCATTCTTTCTTCACTTCTCGTTTTTTTCTTTATTTGTTCCACCTTAATTAATTTTTCTTTGTATATAGCTGAGTTGGACTCTGCTCGGGAATAGAGGGAGGAGGTCGTCCTTTTCCTTCAACAGGGTGATTGTCGGTGGAGCTCCTTCAGCACGGATAGGATACACCGTGCCCTTGCCACTCTGTACAAGGTGTCTTCCAGTCCGGAGCACCCAGAGTATCCTCATCCCTCCGCTCTCATGTTCATTCTGTTCGCGGTGAAGGTATATTCTAAAACATTTAATCATTCAGAAAAATGTTTGTCTCTTGGATCGTTTTTCCTAGAACATCGCTTCCCTTGGAACAATTATTAGATTATTTTTCTCAGGGAATGACTTTTCTGTGTTGATCACTTTAGGTTCTCTTGTCCGTCGTCCCTCTGGTTCGGCTGAAGTCTGAAAAAGAGAGCGGAAGCCTTCGTCTTGATAGGCCTCACGAGGATAAATCTGTGAAACCTTCCACCAAGCGAGAGCGTCGTGAGATCATTCCTCCTCCATCGGAACCTTCCTCTGCTAGAAAGCCAGATGTTTTTCCGGTGTCGAATCTTCTCGAGAAAGACACTTTCCGAGATGCCACAGTTGTCTTGGGGAAGGTTTGTACATCATTTTTTCTAGTTTTTAGAGTTTTCCCTGTTTTGATTAGGTCGCCAGACTGACTGCAAACTTAGTTAGCGGCTGTGAGGACCACTATTCTAAAGCTTCAGTTATTCCACCTCGGCCTGCTAGCGAGAACCGCTTTGTTGCAGACCGTGCGGCTTGACTTTGGTGTCAAAAGGGATCACCGATGAGAAGGCGAAGGCGCTCTTGGTAAAAGAGGTCAATAAGCTACAGTGGAGTATGGCTACCCCTCAAATCCTGACTAGGGTTATGGAGTATGGAGCGGAGTGGATGTTTTATTACCACGGTTATCCTGTGTGGGTGGATATAGGGTTAAAATTCCCTTGCCGACATTACTACTCTTAATGCCAATTTTTTTGAAGCGGGGTAGCACGTCTCTGCGCCTATTAGTGTTTTGCTGATATAAAAAAGGGGTTATGTTCGCCACTTTCGTCTTGAACTAGTACGCCGCTTACAGCTGAAGGGGATACTGCTAGGTAGAGATATAAAGTTTCACCAACAATTGGCTTTGCCAGGATTTGAGGGGTAGCCAAATAGTTTTTCATCAGTGTCAACGCTTTATCACACTCCGCATTTCATTTAAATCTCCTAGTTCCTTTCAATGGTTTATAAAACAGAAGGCACTTATCTGTTGATATTTATATATAATTGTTTAGTATCACGACACGCCCTGTCATCCGCTACACCTCCTTTTGGTTTTTAGCTGGTGGTGAGTCTTTCAGCACAATCAATTTCCATGGATTTGCTTCGATGCAATGCTCAATCATCATGTAGCCTAGAAATTCACCGGAGGCCACTCCGAAAGAACACTTGGTCGGATTGAGTTTCATGCCATACTTGCTCAATATCTTAAAACACTCTGCTAGCTGCTTTACGTGATCTTTTGCACAAACGGACTTCACCAGCATATCGTCTATGTAGATTTCAACTGTTCTTCCTAATTGGTTTGCGAACAAATTCTTTACGAGACGTTGATAGGTCGCACCTACATTTTTCAAACCAAACAGCATTACCTTGTAACAGATAGTCTCGCAGTCTGTTATGAATGCGGTCTTCTCCTGGTCCTCTGGATGCATTGGAATCTTGTTGTAACTTGCGAATGCATCCATGAAAGATAGTGTTTGGTAGTTTGTTGTTGCTTCCACTAGTAGATCGATGTGCGGGAGTGGGTAGCTATCTTGTGAACAAGCCTGGTTCAGGTTGGTGAAGTCGATGCATACTCGCCACTTTCCGTTTTTCTTCTTGACTACCATGGGGTTTGCCAGCCAGTTTGGGTATTTGACTTTGCGGATCGATCCTAGTTTTAATAACCGACTGACTTCATTATTTACTGCCTTGGCCAGTTCGTTTCCCAATTTTCTTCTTTTTTGCTGAACATGTTTATATGTGGTGTCGACATTTAGCTCACGGATTCCCTGCGATACCGCGATCCACCTTCTATGAAATCCACCATTGCTTTCTCCTTTGTTGGGTTATCCTTATTGTCGTGACGGATCTGGCCTTAGGGAATTTCGGTCGAAATGTCCCCACCTACTCGAGTCTCCATGCTCTTCTCATTCATTTTTCAAACCCTCGCGTCATTTTCCTTCCTCCTTAAGATATCTCACGGTTATGCAATTCTCCAGGTCGTGACCCCTGGCCTACTGATAATCACAGAACCTCTTTGGGTCAAAATCATTGTGCCTCATAGGGACACGTTTTCTCTCCACTACGTATGCGTGCTTTTCCTCGGTCCTGGTTTTCTCCCTACGATCGTCACCTTCAGCTTCATTAATGTTTTAGCAGTGACTCGGTGCTCGATGATGATCGAGTACTGTGCTCATTGTGTTGTAGTCATCTCGGCTCTTTCGCATCATTGACAACAAGTGTGTCATCCGCTCTGACTCCTCGCTATGACGATCTGAGTCATCTTCTAGCGGCTCTGGGAGCCCGCTTCCAATTTTTCCTTGTTGAGCGCGCTCTGCATCTTTTGGTGCATATTATTGCCTCGTAGATAAGGTGCGGACCAGCTCCTCGTCTGGTATGTCCTCCAACTGATCTTTGTGCTGCTTGCTTTCCTCTTCCATTCATTCCGCCAAGATCTTGTTTCTTTGTTCACTCTGACGCGCTTGTTCTGCCAGTTGTGCCACAAGTGCACGAAGCTTCGAATCATTCAAGTCAGACAAGCCTGATATTTACTTGCTTCCATCCATGTTTCCAGAGTCCGATGACGGCTACTCCGTGCTCTTTGAATCTGTCAGCTCTCTGTGATCAGATTTGTCGATTTGAACATTTTTGGGTTGTACCAGTGTTACTCCTCTTCTACTTCTAGCCATTGCTTAACACGATATCTTTTTCGAGAAGAAAGCTACTCAGCAACACGGTGGGACGCCAAATTGTTTATGCTGAAAACAGTTTTTTATTAGAAAGTGAATATGAGATTACAAAGTGTTTGTGAGGATACAATATCGAGAACTAAGATTTAGCAAATCAGCAATGTCACTTCTTTGCCAAAGCCAAGCTCAATTTTCCAGAAAAAAGATCCCCTTCAACGTCTCACGGTTTGTCCCGTTTATCTATGCTATGTCATCTTTTCTCATTAACGTTGATTGATTTTGTCATTAAGCAGTTCTAAATTCGTACGGCGCAATCTGCGCTGCCATTTCATTGCTCTGTTAATTCAGCTCGAGTCTCTGCTTTCATACTGATTAACGGAGTTCGTAATTAGGAATTATGATCCTTAATGGACGGGACTGATCGTGTTGGGCCTATGCCTAACATCGACAATTGGAAGAAAATAACAAGCACCAGAGGAGGAATGAGTACGATATGAACTCCATACATTGCAATGAATAAGCTGAAAAATCTTTGTTGTCTTATTATTACTTGTAGAAAAAGAATCTTTTTTTTTGCTTCGCGTGGAAACATACTGTTAGGTTTTTAAGCAATTCGACAATTATTAATTGACTAATCTAGCAAAACTCTAAGCCCTAGGTCTTGTATTAACTTAATTGAATCTGATAAATAGAGAACTCAATTATACTTGAAGTTTGGCTAGTGCAGCGGATATAAGATCAGGTATGAGATTAGCAAGTGCTCCAAGTGTAGCACCTCTATTGATAGTCCACATGCACGCAAGTATTAGAGAAGTTTGCTAGAACTTTGTGTGCAATTCTCTTACGATTTCAACTTGTGCAATCAGTGGCTAGGATTTCTCTTCTTATCAAAAACATGTCATATATCATATATATAGGGAGTTTATGTTAACCTAATTAATTCCTAGTTGAACTATGATTAATTTAGGCCCATTCCAAAACACCTAATTAATTCCTAGTTGAATGAGGATTAATTTAGGCCCAGCCCAAAACACCTAATTAATTCCTAGTTAAATTAGGATTAATTTAGGCTCAGCCCAAAACACCTAATTAATTCCTAGTTGAATTAGGATTAATTTAGGTCTGGTCCAAAACACATGTTCTCATCCGAAACCATGTATTATTACGCACAAGTCATGAATCATTCCTATAATCATCATTCCCTATTGAATTGTCTCCATTTGCTTAGGTGTATGACCCAATAGGATCGTATAGTACTAGCAGTGAGTATCTCAACTCACAAATTATAAGTGGACTCTAACAAGCCATTACAACCCCTAGTACCATATGACTTTGTATAATCTCGATGTTAGAACCGACCACACGAGTAAGTACAAATAATTGCAGGACATTCCCAACAATCTCCCACTTGTACTGGACTCATATATTCCCAAAATCCCTTTGTCTCCATATCTCTATCTGCTCTAAGGCAAGAGTTCGTGTCATCCTTATTTTTAATGAGCCAGATTAATGTTCATCGAATTTAATTTGTACCGATAGAGCAAACAAGCGTCTTTCACCTTGTTTGAGCACAACCATGCATTTTACAGTATCAAATCTTTCGAAGGGTCCAGAGATATATTCTTCCCGTATATAGGAGGGACAAATTCCATCTTGTTCCATCCTCTGTTCCTTTCTCACATTTCATGATCTGTCCGAAAAATTCCTATAAAACCACCAGTTACGGTTAGTGTTTGAAATTTTCAAAACACACCAATTCATGTGCAAGAAAACAGCATGAACTCATGTTTAAGGACTATGCTCCATAGTCGTATGAGAATCTCTTATGACACTCATTATACGATCTCGTAGAGTTCTCACAGTGGGTCATTTCCGATGCTATGTTCATGTGACACACATCTATGTGATTGACTTGATACTTATTATCAATGACTCCATGAAACTTAGTCATCAGTCACCTCACATACTAGTCTATCTCGTTATTAGTATCCCACTTTAATAACCATTGACTAGGGAATGAAATAATTCATGCATTTTACACCTATAGGGTTTTATGACCAAGTCCTCAACTTGATGACCTATAAGAATGTCATGATTATTTCGGGATAAATAATTAAAACAAGTATTAAATAGAAATGAAATTGTTTCATTAAAACATAACCAAAGTATGTTTACATCATAACATAAAACTATTATAACTCCCACTGGAATTAAGATTACATCTTAAGATACCTAAGGCATATGCCATTGGAATGATACTCATGCTTAGTCCGTGAAAGTACTTTCGTCAAAGGATCAGCGACGTTCTCTTCACTTGAAACTCAGCTGATCTTCAAGTCTCCTCTTTCAATGATATCTCTAATCAGATGATATCTCCTCTCTATATGCTTGGATCTCTGGTGCAATATGGGCTCCTTTGCCTGTGCAATGGCTCCATTGTTATCACAATACAGCGCCATCGGCTCAGCAATACTCGGAATCACACCAAGTTCAGAGATGAACTTCTTTATCCAAACAACTTCCTTCGCAGCTTCAGAAGTAGCGATGTATTCAGCTTCAGTAGTGGAGTCAACTATGGTGCTTTGCTTGGAACTCTTCCAACTAACTGCACCGCCATTCAGACAGAAGAAGTAACCGGACTGAGACCAGGAATCATCCTTATCCGTCTAAAAGCTTGCATCCATGAATCCACTAATAACCAACTCCTCACTTCCTCCGTACACCAAGAACATATCCTTAGTATTCCTCAAATATTTTAGGATGTTCTTGACGGCAGTCCAGTGAGTCTCACCTAGATTTGATTGGTACCTGCTTGTCATACTTAATGCACAAGCAACGTCTAAAAGAGTACAAATCATAGCGTACATGATGGATCTTATTGCGGAAACATAGGGAATCCTACTCATTCGTTCTCGCTCAGCAGGTGTCTTGGGACACCCCATCTTGCTTAGAACCATGCCATGAGACATTGGTAAGAAGACCTTCTTGGAATCATGCATATTGAAACTGCTCAAGACCTTATCTATGTAATTGTCTTGACACAATCCGATCAGCCTTTTAGATCTATCTCGATAGATCCTGATTCCAAGAATATAGATGGCTTCCCCCATGTCCTTCATCGAGAAACATTTTCTGAGTCAAGCCTTAACAAACTTCAGCAACGGAATGTCATTTCCGATAAGTAAGATATCATCCACGTACAGCACAAGAAACGCAATTGCACTCCCACTAAACTTCTTGTATAAGCATATTTCTTCTTCGTTCCTGATGAAGCCAAATTCTTTTACCGCTTCATCGAAACAAAGATTCCAACTCTGTGATGCTTGCTTCAATCCATAAATGGGTTTGTGAAGTTTGCACACTTTCCCAGCAGTTTTAGGATCAACAAAACCCTCGGGTTGTGTCATATACACATCCTCTTCCAAAATACCATTCAAGAACGCGGTTTTGACATCCATCTGCCAAATCTCATAATCATAATGAGCAGCAGACGCTAGGAGAATCCGAATAGACTTAAGCATAGCTACTGGAGAGTAGGTTTCATCATAGTCAACACCGTGGAATTTTTTGAAACCCTTAGCTACCAGTCTAGCTTTATAAATCTGTATGTTACCATCCATATCAATTTTCTTCTTGAAAACCAATTAAAACTTGATTGCTTTTGCACCATGAGGTAAATCGACCAACGACCAAACTTGGTTTTCTGACATGGATTCCATTTCAGATTGTGTGGTCTTTAACCGTTTTCGGGAGTCAGTGCCCATCATTGCTTCTTTGAAGTTTCCAGGTTCATCGTTGTCAACGATCAACAAATCATGTCCTTCAGTCACGAGGAATCCCAGATATTTCTTGGGTTCATGACGGGCTCTACATGTGTTGATTCGACAACATCTTGCGAGTGTAACTGCTTCTCTTCCTGTACGGATTGAGCAGCTTCCTGTAGCTCTCAAATTTCTTCGAGTTGTACTTTACTCCCACTGTTTTTCTTAGAAAGAAACTCTTTCTCAAGAAAAACACCATGTCGAGCAACAAACACTTTTTTCTCGGTTCGTTTGTAGAAATAGTACGCCTTGGTTTCCTTCGGATAACCAACGAAGAAGCATTTATCTGATTTCGGTGCAAGTTTATCGGATATTAATCGTTTCACATAAACCTCGCATCCTTAAATCTTCAGGAAAGATAGATTGGGAGTTTTTCCCGTCTAGATCTCATATGGTGTCTTTGCCACTGATTTTGATGGCACTCTATTCAGCGTAAACGCAGAAGTTTCTAGAGCATGTCCCCAAAAGGATAACGGAAGATCAGTGTGACTCATCATTGATCGAACCATGTGAAGTAATGTTCGATTCCTCCTCTCAGACACACCATTCCATTTTGGTGTTCCGGGAGGAGTGAGTTGCGAAATAATTCCACAATCTCTCATATGGTCGTTGAACTCTTGACTTAAGTATATACCTCCTCGATCAGATCAAAGAACCTTAATACTTTTGCCACGTTGATTTTGTACTTCATTTTGGAACTCTTTGAACTTTTCAAAAGATTCCAATTCTCTTCTCATTAAATAGACATAACCGTATCTACTGAAGTCATCAGTAAATGTAATGAAGCAGTTGAAATTTCCTCTAGCACTTAGGCTCATCGGACCGCATACATCGGTATGTATAAGACCCAATAAGTCGCTGGCCCTTTCATTGACTTTGTTGAAGGGAGCCTTTGTCATTTTTCCCAATAAACAAGATTCACATTTCTCAAATTATTCATAATCAAATGAGTCCAAAAGCCCATCATGATGAAGTTTTTGGATGCGTTTCTCGTTTATATGCCCTAGACGACAATGATAAAGAAAACTCGGGTTCGAATCATTTACTTTGAAGCGTTTGATATTAATGTTATATATAGGTGTAGATTGGTCAAGAATATAAAGCCCATTCGATAATGGGGCGCTGCCATAAAATAAGTCATCTCGAGTTAAAGAACAATATTTGTTTTTAATCGAAAATGAAAACCCTTTAGTATCCAAAACTGAAACACAAACAATGTTTCTGCTTATAACATGTACATAGTAGAAATTTTCTAAAACTAAAACTAAACCAAATGGAAGAGACAAATTATATGTTCCTACGACTAATGCAACAACTCTTGTTCCATTTCCTACACATAAGTCCACTTGCCCCTTCTCCAAACTTCTGCTGTTGCTTAGGCCCTGCATATTAGTACAAATATGAGCACCACAGCTGGTATCAAGTACCCATGAAGTAGAACTTGTTGAAGCAACATTTACTTCGATAACAAAAAATCTGAAGGAGTGTCATACTGCTTCTTCATCTTCTTGTAATCTTCCAAATATTTCTTGCAGTTTCTTTTCCAATGCCCTTACTCATTACAGTAATTGCAAACGTCTGTTTTATATGGGCCGAGACTGGTTCTGGGTATGGATGTGGCCGGCTCCTGGTTCACAACTGGGTCAGCTTTAGCATTTCCCTTACCCTTGTCCTTCCCACGTTTCTTAAACGATTTACCCCCTTGCACTAAGAGTACAGGCGGGGCGCCCTTCTTGACATTCGGCTATGCTGTCTTAAGTATTCCATGCACCTCAGTCAACGTCTTCGTCATGTTGTTCATATTATAGTTCAATACGAACTAATGATAACAAGACGACAACGACTGAAGTATGATGTCTGTAGCCAACTCTTGGCTAAGGTACAGTCTAGTTTAGCCAGATTATCAATATAACCCATCATTTTCATGACATGACTACTCACCGAACCATCCTTCGATAGTTTGCATTCGATAAGAGATTTCACCGTTTGGTATCTCTCATATCGTGCATGTTCCTGAAACATTTCCTTCAGGCTAGTCATGATCTCGATGGGCAACACCACATTCTCGTACTGCACCTGCAGTTTCGAGATCATGGTCGCAAGCATCAAGCATTGCACATCTATCACATCATTGGAATGCTTATCCCAAGCATTCCTAGCTGCAACAGTGGCATTGGCAGCCGGTCTAGGAGGCAAAACTTGTTCCAAAACATAGTCTTTCTTCTCCTGCCTAAGAACAATTCTCAGGTTACGGTACCAACTCAGGATATTCTTCCCATTCAACTTGTCCTTCTCAAGGACAGATCGAATGGAGAATGAGTTGTGGTTATGGTTGTTGTTATTTTCCATTGCTGAAATTAAGAGAGGTAAGGAGTTTTAGTTATGATGGTTTAGGTGTTGAGAAATCTTAACATATTTAAGAAAACTCACATTGTGTTCAATCAATAGAACACAATGATCCCGAGATCCATATTTCAGAAAAATCTGAGTGAGTTGAGCTCATCACCCAGACCTTAGTTATTTAGGTAAGCAACTTATTTGCTAGTTATATCACATCTATAACTCTCGGTCGTGATTTGACATCTCATATGCCAAAATCACTCTGATGTCTCAAAGCTCAAGATGGTCTTGATAGCTCAGTCAAGTAAACCAATCTCATAATCATATGGTAACAGTTACCATCTGCCTCACCCATGTCAAAGTAGGTACCTAGTCCAGGCTAGCCCACCATACGATGAAACGAGTCTTGACAATTGACGTGAAGTGGAAAGACATCAATTTCTTGATATTTGTTTGAGGAACTAAACTTTAACTTGAATGTATATCATATATGAACTCAAGAGGGTTAAAAGGGGATTTTAAAAACTAAAGAAGTCAAATCAAAGGCTTTAAAATTTTATTTATAATTTTTCTAATCTTGACCCTGTGCCGGTTGGCACCTGCTGGTTTTTTCTCCAACTTGGTATAATTTTTCTTAAACCGATTGCGAGAAAACAAGATTCGGTCTAATCTTATTAAATTGGATCATTCAGGGCTATTTTAAATTAGGTTATATTTTATTTAGGTTTATCATATCAGAACCCTGAAACCATTAACACTAATTTTTTATTTCAATGAAACCCTAATTTTTCGATTTCAATGAAGCCCTAATTTTTCGATTTCAATGAAACCCTAATCATAAAATTCTAATTCAATTAAAACAAAATTTTAATCAATCAATCAAGCATGAAAACATCAGATTTCATTAAAGTTACAACCAACTCTGATTTTTCGATTTCAACAAAACCCTAATTTTCGATTTCAGTGAAACTCTAATTTTCGGTTTCAATGAAACCCTAAATTTTGCAATTTTAATTCAATTAAAACAAACTTTTAATTAATCAACCAAGCATGAAAACATCAGATTTCATTAAGATTACAACCAGCTCAAATTTTCGATTTCAGTAATAATAATATCACCTCTGATTTTTTGATTTCATCAAAACCCTAATCATGCTATTCTAATTCAATTAAAACAAACTTTTAATCAATCAACCAAGCATGAAAACATCAGATTTCAAGAAGAGTACAACCTGGCTCTGAAACCACTGTTAGGTTTTTAAGCAATTT
>JAKUCM010008892.1:0-28895 GCA_023374145.1 Lepidium sativum | reverse complement strand
TAGATGTCCAAAATGCATTCCTACACAGAGAGCTTGAAGAAACAGTTCATATGCATCAGCCTCCGGGATTTGTCAACAAAGACAAACCTGATTATGTGTGCATACTTAACAAGGCAATTTACAGATTGAAGCAAGCTCCACGAGCTTAGAATGCTCGCTTTGTAAACTTTTTCAAATCAATGGTTTCATTCAAAGTAAAGTGGACACATCTCTGTTTGTGTACAAGAAAGATAAAGACATGGCTTATCTTCTGCTCTATGTCGATGACATCATCTTACTGCATCTACACAATCACTCCACATTGAAGAAAGAGTTTCCAATGTTAGATTTTGGTCAACTAACTTACTTCTTAGGCATCAAACTAATTTCAACGCTTTAGGTAACTTCTTGAGCCAAGCTATTTGTGCAAGAGAAATACTGTGTCGTGCAGGAATAGAAGACTACAACCAGATTGCAGCTTCAGTAGATATGAGTTCGAAGCTAGTTGCAAATGTTGGTCCGAAAGTAGACAATTTTGACTCTCTACAGGAGTTTGGCTGGTGCTTTGCAATACTTGTCCATCATTCGTCCAGATATAAGTTATGTGGTACAACAGGTGTCTCTTTATGCATGATCCTAGAGCAAGCCACCTTCATGCTTTACATTTCATAGTAAGATACATCAAAGGCATGATACAATAGGGTCTTCAGATTTCCAAATCCACTTCAAATCAGCTCACGACCTACTCAAATGCAGATTGGGCTGGATGTCCAACTACCCATACGATTAACTTCAGGTTAGTGTGTGTACCTTAGTGATGCACTTATATCTTGGTCCTCGAAACGGCATGAAGCAGTCTCTAGATCTAGTGTTGAAGCATACATTACAAGAAAACATGTTATATTGTGAACAAAAGAATTTGACCAAAATTTTAGTCAACATAATAATGACCAAAAATCTATCAATTTTGAATGAATTAAATATTTGATCATTATATAATCAAAATAATTTGACCAATCGATATATTATCAAAATATTGTGACTACGTTTTGACGATAAACTAGAAAACAATTCGACTTTGACCATGATTATAATCATAAATTGGTTCAAAAACAATTGTTTTGATTAATTTATAATCATAAGTTGGAAATTTATGTTGGTAAAAAATTAATCAAAACAACTATTTTGATCAATTTATGATTATAATCATGATCAAAGTTGAGTTGTATTCTAGTAGTCATGACAATTGCCAATGCAGTGGCAAAAGCGGTTTGGCTCTGAAAGTTCTTACTATATTTACATTGTCCAGTTGCCGAAGCTACACTGGTGTTTTGTGACGATGTCAGTGCAGTTTATATGTCAACAAATCTGGTGTAGCATCAACAAACCAAACACATCGAGATAGATATACATTTTGTTTTGAGAAAAATAGAAAAAGGTCAAGTATGAGTTCTACATGTCCCAACTTCTCATCAATATGCAGACATCTTTACAAAGGGACTACCAACTGAGCTCTTTAATCAGTTCAAATCCAGTTTCGGTATAGTTAATCAACCAACACTTCGACTGAGGGAGGATATTAGAATATGAAATATTTTCTTA
Organism: Lepidium sativum; assembly: GCA_023374145.1. NCBI lineage: Eukaryota > Viridiplantae > Streptophyta > Magnoliopsida > Brassicales > Brassicaceae > Lepidium > Lepidium sativum. The sequence continues at coordinate 27,314 of JAKUCM010008892.1, read as the reverse complement.
TTATGATACTGTGATTATTCTGCAATTAGTTAGCTTATATTCCTAATCTTATGTATATCTCTGATATGTACCTAACTGTAATCTCTTTATATGTAAATGAAATGCATAACTGTCCTCATCGGGGATTCTCATAATCAAAGTCTTTCATCGAGTACAAATTAAAAGGTCTTGATTAAAAGTCATAATCCCGCTCCTTTACCAAAAAAGAGAATATCGTGTAATGAGTCATTACATCCATGCAATAATCATGTCAATAAATTTTCAAATAAGTCGTGCAGATATTATTATTATCCCTTATTAGATTTAATATTTCGAAAGCTGAAACTAGGCTCGAACAAAATACCCGAAACCGAAAAAGTGAACCAAAACCAACCAAAAATATGGGTATTGGATAGTATCCAAAACCAAAAAAAAATATCCGATGGGTCCTCTTTATCTATACATTGAGTATCGGGTAATAACTGGTTCCAAACCGATTCTCGAATGGATATCCGATTGACCAAAGTATATGTACACATATATGAAATTTTAGGATCACTTTTCGAATTTTTTTTGAGTATTTAGACATTTTTTGGGTATTCGGGTATTGTTTGGACAAATAATTATAATTTTGGTATGAAATGCTCAAATATATAGTAGAATGGTAAAAATTTATTTAATATTTATACCCAACCCAAATAAGAACCGGCACCAGAACCAAATCAAATTTTATTTGGTTCATAAATGGGTACACAAAATAGACCCGAACCAATCCAGAACTGAGTAGAACCGATCCGAACTCAAACCAAAATATATACGGTTTCTGTATGAGTATAAAAGTTTATACCCGAAATACCCGGACGCGAATAGATATTTCCCGGAACCAACCTGAATACCCGAATGCCCACCCCTGACTGAAACAATGATGATCTATTTTCATTATCATGATAAAAGAAATAAGCTGTGTCATTATGATCTATTTTCATTAGAAATAAACCGCGATGATCTGCTTCCATGTAATCATCATGCTATTATAATCTATTTTCAAAATCATGATATATGCTCTGTAATATAAGGAAGGGTTCATTCGAGATAATTGAATACATTAATGATGAGATTATCATTGGTGACAGAGACAATGTGCGGTCCTAGGAACTTCCCATTGATCAATAAACCGTATCTTAATGATTAGGGTTAATAAACTGATTAATCCAATACCAAAAATATAAATGACAAAAACTTAGATTAGAGATAATAAAATACATGTTATTCCACACCAAGAGGAAATATATTTCCATAGTTTACCTGCCACTCGAAGAATCTATATGGACATTCAGAACTGACAAAATTGATTAGAATAGAAGAATGTTTTTTTTTATATCGTGTTAATATATATAAAAACCAATGAAACAGTTTGATTATAATATGTTTGAAACTAAAACCACCTCCAACCATTAGAATCTTACTAAGAATTTTTAACACTTTTTAATGTAAATAATGATTTTCTAAAAGTTAAGAACTCTAGAATAGATTTTTATTTTTTTGGATTCTATTGGTAGAACTCCTCTTAGGATTCTTAAAGTTTTTTTTAATGTAAAATTGAATAAGTTACAAACAACGTAAGAAATTGATGAAATCCAATGATATGAGCTCTCAAGATTTCCACAATTGTCTTAGGTAAGCTCTCGTTTAGTGCAAGTAAGAACCATTGGCCTGTGTTAGAAAGTGGAGTCGTTTCTCTAGTAAAGATCAAATGCATAAATATTCAGAATAATGATTACTGTAATGTTCTTCAAAATTTCACAATCAATAAAAGTATATGCAATCTATTATTAAATTGAAACAGATTTCAAGATCAAAATCAACTTCAACAAGTTTCAAAATTCTAAATGACATTTAGATTCTTTTTTCTTGATTATATCAAATCAAATTAAGTTCTACTCAAAGTTAATCATTTGAAAATTTGCAGTACCAAAATAATGAGAGACAAACAAAAAGATAGAGTTATATAAATATAGATATAAATGTGATTGTAATGTAATATTATCATATAGAGAAAAAAGATGAGAGATTTTAGCTTATTACCTCATATGTAACAGCACATTTCAGCACATTTACCCTGGCGGAGAGATTTGTGATAATAGCTAATGTTGCCAATGTATAGACTTCCATATGCAGGTGTTCTCTTTGCTTCTCTAAGCACTGCATCTACTTGTACAGTGTTGATTCTTAGAATCAGTAGGACGCACACCTCATAAATCTATGTATCCGGGAAAATCAAATCCAAACCAAACCGAAACTGAATTAAGAATCAAATTTGTAACCGATATATTATTATTTAATTTTTAACTTTTAAAAGCTTTTCTCTATTAAATATTTATTAATTGTAAATATTTATATAACAGTTTATAACGAAACTCAGTTTAAACCTATTTTTAAAAATCATTATAGATCATAAATTAGTTTTATCCTAAATTTTATTACATGTCTAAAATGAGTGTGTATCCCGATTTAATATATAATTCAATATATAAGATATAAACGATCATTTTTCTTTGTTAATAGTATTGTATATGTTCTTGCATACAAACGATTTTGTTGGACAAAATGTTTTAGTTTGAGTTGAATAATTCATAGTATTTTGTTTGATTCATAACATATACTTGTTTATTTTCTGTAATTATAAATTGTTTATATAACAGTTAACTTAATACTTTGTTTTTTCCGAATTTTTTAATTTGAAAGTATACTAGTGTTAGAAAAAAAACTATGCAGTAAAGTATTTGTTTTTCAAAACAGAATCGTTGTATTCCAACAGATAAATGTAAATATTTATAAGAAATTTCATACCAAATGCCAAATACCAGAAAGGAAATAGGGAATCTGTGAGATGATAATACTGTGAAGAAGCACAGAAAATATTCATGTATATATGTATAGCTTAAAATATTCATGTATAAAATGACACGTAAAAATTAATTTTCAGTTAGTGTTATTCTATTTAATTAATTCCTGAAATATAGCAAATGAAAATAGAGTTAAAAATGAATCTCCGTCTTAAAAGTATTTATAGAGGTTTCTTTTTCTTTTTTCTAACAACAAAAATGCATAGAATTAATTATGTATCTACTAGGAAGATTTAGATAGATTTGAGAATATCATTAGCTTGTAGGTTAAACTATGTCTTGCTTATATATTACAATTGAACCCTTTGAAATTAATAATATATACTGACTGAGCAATACTCTTAATATTATTAGAACCTCTATTTAGCCTGTGCTAGATTGCTCTCGAAAATCCTTTAAAAAACCCTAGCCTCAAAATTGGTCTGATATGTCCGCTGGTGATATGTATACATGTTCGTTGATTTCGCCCTATGTGGTGAGCATAGCGGACAGGTCTTGACTTCAGTTCTGTTCAACAGAACAAACTATGAGCGGTGGTCATGGTGAACACTCTGCGTTCAAAGCGAAAATTAGGTTTCGTTCATGGGACCCTAAAAACATCTTGAAGAGGGAACAAATGATGTTGAACGGTGGGATACGGTGAATGCATTGATCATCGGATGGATCATGGCAAGCGTTGACGAAAAGCTTCGTCAGCAAATATCTATTGTCGATGACGACTCGGTGATGTGGTCGGACATCAAAACTCAATTCTCTGTTCGGAGATGGACCTTGTGAACATCAAATTCATGATGATCTTCAAAAGTGTAGACAAGATGGGCAAACTGTTAAAGTCTACATTGGAAAACTGAAACTACTATGGGATGATCTAGCTGAAATTTGACAAAGGTTTTGAGTGTTGCTATGAGAAGAGTACATGTTCGTCGATGGTACAATTCAACAAGAATCGTGATGTTATATGCTTACTCTCAAATTGTACAAAAAGAATGACATCTCGACACAACACGGCACAATGATGAGAAAGCTACACCGGTTGGTCTTGCTGTTTCGCAAACTGGTGTATCAAAGGAATCACTGAATTGCATGCATTGTGGACGCCTAGGACATGAAAAATCTCATTGTTCCAAGCTTGTTGGATACCCCGAGTGGTGGCCGGATCAGATTGTAGTGAAACAATCTGGTGTGGGTTGTGGAAAGAGTTCTTCTCATGGTCGTGGCAAGTGAAAAGGTTTGAAGCCTCAAGCAAACCTAGCTTTGGTTTTTGATGATCAACCTTCAGGAGTACCTTCTCTTACAGCTTCTGAATGGAGTACTTTAGCCAATTTGATTGACAGTAAGACGAATGCTTCTGGTGAGAAGCGGTCTAGTAAGACCGAAAGCCTTCTTTTACTTGGCACGTCGTTTTGATCTCATCATTAACTCTGGAGCTAGTCACCATATGACGGTGATATAAATTTTGTTAATTGATATTTTCCGTATTAACCCATGTCTGATAAAACTACCTAATGGTGGCCTCACATGGGCTCCTTGTTATGGCACTCTTCATCTTGGTAGAAATTGATAATTCATCACGTGATCTATGCACCCGGTCTTCATATTACTCTCATCTCTGTTTCTCAATTGCTTAGAGAAATTGCGAGTTCTGTGATACTTATACGACCGTTTTGCTTGATACATGACCAAACTTCGAGGACTTTGATTGGGATCAGTGAAGTGCAGGGTGGAGCTTATCATCTTGTTGGAGCGGTAATTCCTCAAGTTAGTCGAATTGCTAAGATGGATACCCGAGAGTTGTGGCATTGGAGAATGTGACATCTGAAAATGTACTATGATAAACAACAGTTTTAACTTAACCAAGAATTATTTTTTATCTTTTTTATATTTTTTTTTTTTATTAAGAACTTCTTTTTACAAAAGACAATTCTAATGATCAATTCCTCTAGCAAACAATTGATCCTAAAACTACTTCTACAAATCGATAACCTAGATCCAATTTCTCAAAAGCCTATCTCAAAACTACAATCCTTAAGTTCTTAAGAAACTTGATTTACATTTCGAGATCTCTTTTATAGGTGAAGAGCTCTTTTAGTTTGTTTCCTAATTTTTAGGACTACAACTAAATTCCCTTTACTTGAAATATGCTGATAAGATTCCTTTTTGATAATCCTTATCACATATTTGAAATTCAAGTTTCAAAACCCTTATGATTCACAAGCTTCTCGCTTGCCTTCAACCGCTCGAACCGCGTGATCTTCAGCGAACTTCAATCTCCCTCTTTTTGACTTGGGTTGATAATAAGCAAACACCTGCAACTTTCAAACACTTGACAATACTTGTTGTTTCCAACAGCAGTATAGCAATTAACAGCATAACAAACAAGTACTCCAATTTAAAACGATCATAAATCCATGTTCCCACAACACTTCCAAATAAGTGCAGAGTATAATCAAACCGATGATAGACATCGATAAACAAAAGTTTTATCAGCCTATTAGAAAAATGAAATGCCACAGGTTGGCCAAAAGGTCTAGAGTTAGACAATAGCTCCCCATAAATTCTATCGTACTCCCCCTCAATCAGACACATTTGAAAATTTCTTGCTCCGACTCCTAACTCTTTACTCCCCCTGCTTAATATCACACAAGTCAAAAACTTTGATTTTATCATTAACAAGCAGAGTGAGAGATCTAACCTTTGAGGGCCTTCTTGCACAAATGTGTGATCTCTTCAGACATTACCAGAATCGTTTCCAGCAGCTCCTTAGGTGTATACACTTCCTCCGTCACAGATGGCTTGGCTTTTCCTTTCTGTTTCTGAGCTTTTGCCTTTTCACTTGAGATAGATGCAAAAGATGCAGGCACTTCATGTTGCTTAGCAAGCAGACGAGTGAGTAGTGATGGGTACGAAAGATAGAGCTTCGATTTGGAGTCTCTTATAGAGGCAGCTACCTTCTTGATTTGGCTAAATATCACTTTGCCATTGTTCAACGGGGTTCTGGTTCCAATCTTGTATGCAAGTTGTAGCCTTAGCAGACTGACATACCCTTCATTTGATGTCGGGATCCAATTTGTACAACAGAATGTGTACAACTGTGAGTACAGCTGTCCCAGATGTGCCTTTTTTACCCTGTTGAGGTTCTTGATTGCCCCTTCGGTGACCGCTTCAGCTATATCCTCACACAAAACTTCAAGCATTTGAGGGTTAGAGCGATCAGTCACATTTGGTGACCCTAACACCTCATTGATCTTCTCGGGCGAGATCACATACTTGTGTCCTCTCAGATACACACTCCAAGATTCACTTTCTTGCTCGAAATAAGGCATGTTTGCCCACAACTCAAAAAGTATATCAGTGGAGTAGTCAACAACAGATTCCAAAGATTCTAATAGACCTACATCCTTAAGCAGCTGAACTAAATCCAACTCCTGCGCATCAAACGTATACGCACATTCCACTATAAATCGTTCGTTTGAGGAGGAATAGAGCTTATACCTTCGATAAGCGTCTGCGGAGCTGAAAGTTCTTTGATCAAACTCTGGAGTTATCGATTGTGAGTGAGTGAACATCGCCGTTCTGGCTATGCGGCGAGACTTGCGATTCTCTGAAACCGTTGAATCATCAAAGTGACGCTTGCGGCTTGCCCGTGATTCATTCGCTTTGGATATGGTACTTTTCGTACCTTGATTTGAAGATTCCTGGCGCTGTTTAGCTTTCATTGCTTTCACCTTGTCTTCTTGTACATGAGTCGGCGACTCAGATCTGCGGAATCTTGACGGTGACCCCTCTGTTTGCTCCTCTCCACTTTGGAAGTTTGCATGTGATGCTTCGTCTTCATAGTCGAAATCCCATGTCGTTTTGGGTTCATCACGTTCCTGGTTCTCATCTTCAGTGGTTTCCATTGGATCTTGATCGACTTTCGGCTCAGTCTCTCTTTTCTTCACCGAGAACCGCAGCCCCTTGGGTTGATAGACCACCAGTGCCCTCTCTTTGTTCGTCACATACTCTACGATGTTTTGTAGTGAGAATTTGGCCGCAGATACACCTTGTAAGTTTTCCATTTTCGGAATCTGATTTTTGCTTTTGAGACTTAGGGTTTTTCAGAAGACTGAGTTGATTCTGTTTGTTGAGACTGTTGAGTTTTCCTTTTTGCATCGTGGTCTATTTATATCCTTTCGAATGGGCCTGAAAATCAAAGATACGGCCCCCTTTTTCTAATTCTTTCAAATTGAAGAGTTAATGCATACATCGAATCGATTTCAATCAACACATCGATTCACACTTGAGACTTGATGATAATCAATTCGTTTCTCTTATTCATTGAACCGAGGGACCCAAATTAATCTTGACATAATGAGCACCAAATTTAAAATTCATTGTATGTACCTTTAATCATTATGCCTGACATGAATTTTATCTTGACACACAGAGGCTGCTTCAGCTAGCTGAAATCTGAGATTACCCAGCAAGACTCCCTACTCCGTGAGACGTGCGATCAAGTAAGATGTGATGACTAGACTTTCACACCATCATACCTTTATCACTTAGATTCAGCAGCATTTCGAAAAATCAAAGTGATTAGGCAGCTGAAATTTCCTTTGGAGAGTTCTTTTTTTTTTTTTTTTTTTCTTTTTTAACCAATTATCACTTAATGTGTAGAAAGTCTGAGTATCACTTGACTTCTCAACTCAAAGCTTTTAAGCTAATCACTGGTTTTTTTTATTATGAACAAAGTGTTGTATCAGAGCATCACTTGACTTCTCAGCATACTGATACAATGGCTTTCCTCGGCTCTTTGACCTCCTTGATCTTACCTTGATAAATCAACACACTGATATTCAATGTGACGGTATGATGGGCAGCTATTTTCCATCAGCTCGATCAATCTTGATATCTGTCTGTCCTCTTTCAGGTGTCTGCTAGCTTTTCTCAGATTCAACTGCTTGCAACCTTCGCTCTATAGACACCATTTTTTTCTAAAACATTACCGTTAGCATTCACAGACTCCAATTGCAATCCGTAATTGAATAAACCGATTGAAGCAAAGTGGTTTAGTAAACAAATCAGCCAATTGATATTCAGTGCCCACATGGTCAAGTTTGATCAGTTTCTCCTCAACAAGTTCTCGAATAAAGTGATGACGAGTGTCTATGTGTTTGGTTCGAGAGTGTTCATATGATTCTTAGCAATACAAATAGCACTCTGATTGTCACAAAAAAACAAGTAAGGTTTTAGAGTCCATACCATAATCAACAGCCATTTGTTTCATCCACAAGAGTTGAGTACAGCAGCTTCCCATTGCAATGTATTCTGCCTCTGCAGTGGATAGTGACACACAGTTTTGTTTCTTACTGATCCATGCAATTAGATTATTTCCCATAAAGAAACAGCCTCCACTTGTGCTCTTCCGATCATCTATGCTTCCAGCCCAGTCCGTGTCACAGTACCTTGCAAGACTTACAATGGTATCTTTAGTAAAAAAGATGCCAAGTTTGTAAGTTCCATTTACATACCTGAGTATACGTTTGGCTGCAGTAAGATGGCTTTCTTTAGGTTCAGCCTGATATCTTGCACACAGACCAACCGACAAACTTAAGTCTGGACGACTTGCTGTGAGGTATAGCAGCCCCCCGATTAAGCTTCTGTAAGCCGTTGTGTCAACTGATTTTCCCACTTCGTCTCATGACAGCTTCTCGTTTGATCTCATCGGAGTTTTAGCAGACTTGCTATTTTCCATGCCAAACTTTTTCACTAAGTTTTTTGCATATGTGCTTTGATTCACAAATATACCTTCTGACGTTTGTCTAACTTGAAGACCCAAATACTAGGTAAGTTCTCCGTTCATGCTCATTTCAAATTCTCGATCATCACCTCGACAAACTTGTCAACCATTTGTTGTTGGGTTGAGCCGAAAACAATGTCATCAACATAGATTTGTACCACAATAAACCCTTCTTCACTTTTGAGAGTGAATAGTGTCTTGTCAACCATGCCTCGTACATATTGATTATCAACTAGAAATGTTGCTAACCTCTCATACCATGCTCGAGGTTCTTGTTTGAGACCATACAGAGCTTTTTTTAGCCTATATACATATTCGGATGCTTAGAATCCTGGAAGCCTTTTGGTTGTTCTACGTATACCTCTTCTTGCAGATTCTCGTTCAGAAAGGCACTCTTGATATCCATTTGATAGAGCTTAAAACCCATTTTGCATGCCATTCCAAAAAACAACCGAATTGATTCCAACCGAGCTACTGGTGCAAAGGTTTCATCAAAGTCAACTCCTTCTACTTGTGAGTAGCCTTGTGCAACTAGTCGAGACTTATTTCTGATGACGTTCCCTTCTTTGTCTTTCTTGTTTTTGAAGATCCACTTTGTTCCAACTACATTTACGTTGTCAGGTCTTGGAACAAGTATGCAAACATTTAGCCTTGAGAAATTTCATAGTTCTTCTTGCATAGATGAAATCCAAAAGTAATCTTTTATCGCCTCTTTGTAGGTCTTAGGCTCAATCTTTGATACAAAGCAAATATTTTCCACTACATCCACAAGACTTTGATGTTGTGTCATGAATGAAATAAAATTCGTGATCGTACTCCCAGCAAGCTGCTTAAAGTCGATCTGCTTCCCACGAGTAATTATTTCCCCCTGAATATCTCCTATAACATCTGTAGGGGAGTGATTCCTATGCACTTGTGGTACTGTTACTGTCCCGATTTCTCTTGTGGTCGCGTTGTGATCTTCTGTTTTTATATCAGAGTTCCGATTGCTTTCACTGAGATTGTCAAGAGATTGAATCGTTAAGCGGAACGTAGATGAGTCATCAAAGACAACATTCATTGTCTTTTATACCGTGGAGGTTTGTTTGTTGTACACTCGGATTGCTGTACTCGATCCTGAATAACCGAGAAATACCCACTCGTCACTTCGTGAGTCAAATTTCCCCAAATGATCTTTATCGTTGAGTATATAACATATACATCCGAACACATGAAAGTAGTGGACTTTTGGTGTTTTTCCCTTCCAAATCTCATACGATGTCTTGTTGGTCCCTTTTCGTACATACACTCTATTGATAATGTAGCATGCTGTGTTGACAGCTTCAGCCCAGAACGATTTTGGTACCTTGCTTCCGTATAACATCGCCCTTGCCATCTCTTACAAGGTTCTGTTCTTCCTCTCTACTACTCCATTTTGTTGAGGTGTTCTTGGAGCTGAGAATTGATGAGCAATCCCTTGTCCAGAACAGAATTTCTTGAAGATGTAATTCTCAAATTCTTCTCCATGATCACTGCGAATGTGTTTAATACCTTCACGTTCATTCTTCAATTCAAGTGCTAAAAGTCTGAAACTTTCAAACGTATATCTTTTCTCTCTAATGAATCTGACCCATGTGTATCGACTGAAGTCATCAACAATCACCAGAATATATCTTTTTCCTGCCAGGCTTTCAACTTGAATGGGACCCATTAGATCCATATGCACAAGTTCGAGTGCGTTCTTGGACCTTACATCTGGTACTGACTTGTGTTGTGTTTTTACTTGTTTTCCTGAGTTACACGGTCCACACACAAACTCATGGTTTGCTTTAAGCTTAGGTAATCCTCTGATGATTTCCTTAGAAGCTAAATCTGCCATTGTTTTAAAATTCATGTGTCCAAGTCGTTGATGCCATATCTGAGTTTCACTCTCTGATCTAGATGTCATGCACTGAGTACCTGGAACCCACATAGCAGTCATTTGTTGTTCGAACACCTTCTAGATGAACCAATCCTCGACTGTCGAATGCCCGACACGTTGTTCTTGTGAAGGTAACGTCTAGTCTTGTATCACAGAGTGGACTAATACTAATCAGATTGGCTTTCATTCCATCGACTAGATACACATCTGTCAATCTTGGATCCATAGCATTTGCGGTTTGTCCTTTGGCCCGGATTTTTCCTTTAACTCCATCACCAAATGTTACTCTGCCAATTTTGACCTTTTCCAGTCCTTGCAACGTTCCTTCCTCTCATGTCATGTACTTCGAGCAACCGCTGTCAAAATACCATTTTCCTTTAGTAGTTGTGCCGTCTAGTTGTCTATCAGCTGTAAAGGCAACCCTACTGTAGAGATCCATCTTTTTTACCCACATTTGTTGTCTATTTTCTCCATTGTAGGTAAATTTCTATTGTCTCCGGATTTGCTGAATCCGTTGATACCATTGGCGGCATTGGAACTTCATGTGACCTTGCTTTCCGCAATACCAGCAGCTAATTGCTCTCCTCCACCTTGATTGAGGATGAACACTTGTCTGTCTCTCCCATCCGAGGCCTGATCTTGATTGTATCTCTTTTAAACATTGATCATGACTTCCCTTTTGTCCTTGATTGATGTTGATAGATCAGTTTGATCCTCAAACAAATTTGTGTTCTACGACAGTGGCTACTTTATAGCCAAGACCTTGATTGTCCTTGTCAGTTCTTCCGATAGTTAGCGAATAGTCAAGATCTTTGGTTCCTTTGGACAACATCCTAATCTGTTTCATCTGTTCAGATAGTTGTCATTCGAGTTCTGAATTTCTAGTCTTTGTATTCGTCAGTTCCTTCTCAGCTTTAGTCAGTTGATTTTCAATCAACTGTTTCTCTGCTTTTAATCGCATGTTTTCTTGCTTTGTGTCAACCAGCGATTCGACAAGCAGTTTGATTTGATCTTCATGCGAAATGTCCAGTTCATCTTCAAAGTTTGTTTCTAACATATCTTTTTCGGCATCTTCCAACAGTGGTAGATCATCCCTGTTGATGATTAGATTCTTTTGACTTTCACTAGTTAGATCAATTGCGTGCTCAATTGCTTATTCTATTTTTTCTTCCTCATGATCTTCTAGGTTGACAATACCGAGTTGAGCTACAAAGTGATTTAGTATATCACAATCATCATCAGTTTTAGAGTCAGACTCACTCAGTGATGCAAATGCATACTTTCCGTTCATTCGAGTAGTACACTCATTTTTGGCGTGCCCATATCCTTTACATTCATAGCATTGAATTGTCATTTTTCTTTTGGTAGTAGGACATTTAGCCTTGAAGTGTCTGTATCCTTGACATTTGAGACACTGCTTGTCAGATTTGCGATTGTCTTTGTCTGGTGAGACCTTGACAGAGGCTTGATACTCTCTTCTTTGTCCTCTCTCAGCTTTTCTCAAAAACCGTTTGACTATCAGACCAACTTTTTCTTCCAAGTCCTCACACATTTCTTTCTCACTTGATTCTTTTTCAGTGACTAGAGCTACACTCTTGCCTTTGTTTGTCAGTTTGGGAGCTAGTTGCAACTCATACGCTTGCATCATTCATACCACTTGATCGAATTTAAGTGTATCCGAGTTTTGAGATACTTCAAGTGCTGACCTATGTCCATGAAACTTCGAGGGAAGGCACCTCAGAATTTTTTTTACCAATTTCTTATCTTCGTACGTCTTTCCTAGAATCAGGGCTTCATGCGCAAGAGATGATAATTTACAGCTGAACTCGGCAATAGACTCTTCCTCTTGCATGATCAGGTTTTCGAACTGAGACGCAAGAATATCAATAAGTGTCCTTTTCACACTGCTCGTTCCTTCAAACCGACTTGAAGAATGCTCCATGCTTCTTTAGCCCTTGTACACCCTTGTACCCTTTTAAACTGATTGCTGTGAAGTGAACTGAAAATCGCTGATAAGGCCTTAGAATTTCATTTTGCATCAGCTTTTTCTTCAGCCGACCATTGTCTCCTGGGTTTCGGTTTGAGTGTCCCATCTTCATCTCTGATCGTTGGAGGTTCTCATCCTTCTTCAACCACAAGCCACACATCTGAATCTATTCCTTGGATATTTTGTGCCATTTGGACTTTCCAATGTCCATAGTTATCCGGATCCAGTTTGAGCGTTTTTGCAACTACCACCAGCTGCTGTTGTGGATTTTCCATTTTGTTCTCCAGGATCGAACACCTGAAACACTTAACAAGGTTATGCGGTGACACCCTCTGATACCAATTGAAAATGGACTATGATAAACAACAACTTTAACTTAACCAAGAATTACGTTTTTATTAAGAACTTCTTTTTACAAAAGACAATTCTAATGATCAATTCCTCTAGCAACCAATTGATCCTAAAACTACTTCTACAAATTGATAACCTAGATCCAATTTCTCAAAAGCCTATCTCAAAATTACAATTCTTAAGTTCTTAAGAAACTTGATTTACATTTCGAGATCTCTTTTATAGGTGAAGAGCTCTTTTAGTTTGTTTCCTAATTTTAAGGACTACAACTAAATTCCCTCTACTTGGAATATGCTGATAAGATTCTTTTTTGATAATCCTTATCACATATTTGAAATTCAAGTTTCAAAACCCTTCTGATCCACGGGCTTCTCACTTCCCTTCAACCGCTTGAACCGCGTGATCTTCAGCGAACTTCATCCTTCTTCGAATTTTTTTCTTATCTTTCGGACATTGGAGTTTTCACTAGTATTGTCAGCAAATTAGAGGAGTGTTGCGATGTGTGTTCTCGCGCAAAAAAGTCATGTGTTTCGTTTCCAGAAAGTTCTAATAAAGTTGTTGACATTTTTACTTTAATACATTGTGATGTCTGGGATCTATATCGTACAAAATCAACATACAGTTCTTGATATTTTCTTACTATCATTGATGACTTCTCAAGAGCTATTTGGAATTATCTCATACTTGATAAATCATCATTTGCACTTGTTCTGAAAAACTTTGTGGCTTGGGTTGAACGAAAATTTGAAAAGCAAGTCTAAACGGCATAACACACTAGACTTCATGTGTGTATACACCTCAGCAAAATGGACGATTGGAAAGGAAACATAGGCACATTCTTAATGTTGCTCGTGCCTGGTTGTTCCAAGCTCATCTACCCATACGGTTTTGGGGTGAAAGTATACACGCAGCTTCCTATCCTATCAATCGAACGCCTTCCGCTATACTACAAGGAAATACACCTTATAATCTTATTTTTCAACGACCACCAACTTATGATGAGATTCGGAAATTTGAATGCTTGTTTTATGTTACTCAGACACCTCAGGTTAGTGATGAATTCGATGATTGGAGTTCTCGTTGTGTATCTCTAGGATATCCTTTTGGAAAAAGGGTCGGCTTGTACTTGATTTGAAGACTCAAAAATGTTTTGTTTCCATAGATGTCCATTTTCACGAGACAATATTTCCATTTGCGTCTCCTGATTATGATAATCGGAGTGATTCAAATCCACAAGATGATTCTACATCCTTGGCATTGCCTACTGTTGTAGTGTCTCCTTCCTCTGGTATTGCCCCCTACGTAGATTGATGACGTTGTTGTTACTCCAATACAGTCATTAGAACCAGATACACACGCTGCTTCTAATAATTCATCAACGATTATCGAGAATACCTCAGAAAATACTGCTGACAACGACCAAGAACTTGCTCATGAAGCTCCACTTCCGGTTACACCTTCAGTCCAGGACATGATACCAAAAATGTTGTGGCACATGTAGTTACGGTACAACCAGAAACATATAATATTGTGGTCGCAGAAGAATTAGGACGTGGTCTTCGTACCAAACAACGCTCTGTTAGACTTGAGCCATATATCACTTATAATGCTAAATTTGATGATAAACCCCGCGCTCCCATGGCCTCAGTCACATCCCCAAGTAAGTGAGTTTATCCACTTTCTAATTTTACGTCTATTGATCGTCTATCTTCTTCAAATAAAATATTCATCGCGGTTGTGGATGCTTATGTTGAATATACATCGTTCAAAGAGACTATGCAATATTATCACTGGAAGTTGGCCTCTAAGAATGAGATTGATACTCTTGAACGACTTGGTACTTGGGAAATAGTCGATTTCCCTAAAGGTAAACATTCTATTGGAAGCAAATGGGTGTTTAAATTCAAGTTAAAATTGGATAGTACACTAGAACGATATAAAACTCGCCTAGTTGTACTTGGAAATCGACAAGAAGGTACCGATTATGATAAAATTTCCGCTCATGTTATTAAGATGACTATGATGTACTCTTGTGGCTCTAAGTCGCTATGTCGCTATGTCGTACTCTTGTGGCTCTCCTGTTTCTTGAAAGAAAAAGTAACAATGCATAATTTCTCGATCTTCAACTGAAGTGGAATATCGCACTATGTCTTATACTCACTTTGAGATCCAATGGTTGCTTCAACTTCTTCCGGTATTTGATATCAAGTATCATGAACATGTGTCTTTCTTTTGTGATAACAAGTCTGCTCTTCATATTCTCCTAAATTCGGTGTTTCATGAACGCACGAAACATACTAAGAATGATTGTCACATTATATGTGATGCGTTTCAAGCTAGTGAACTTGCTCCTGCACATGTTCGAAGAACTAAACAGATTGCCAACCTACTCACGAAGACTCTTGGATGCGTTCAGTTTCACTATCTTCTTGGCAAGATGGGAGTCTGAAACTTACATTCGCCATCTTGAATGGGAGTATTAGGAAGATTTAGATAGATTTTAGAATATTCTATATTTGTAATATCCTTACCTTGTAGGTTAAGCTATGTCTTGCCTATATATTGTAATTCAACCCTTTGGAATTAATAACATATATTGATTCAGAGAAATGACATTCTTAACAGTATTCGCATAATAATTCGATTACATATCACCACATAATCACAGAGAACAACAATATGCAAACGGACTATTCATGAACAGAACAACACACTCAGACTCGCACAAACTCCATACCCACAGAAATCTTCGGAATATAAAACTCAGATTTTAAGCTAATTGGCTTAGACAGAGATATCAACAGATTTAACTTCGGCCTACTCTGTTTCTGCTTTAGGGACTGTCATGGTCAGGACTCCATTCTCCATAGAAGCCTTCACTAGATCCATCTTCACATTCACATGTATAAGCCATAATCATTCAGATTCTTTGCCAGCCCAACAATATATAGTTCGAATTAAAACTCATGTCTATAGTTTTGTGATGAGTTTTGAGCCAACTATCTTTAGTGAAACCAGTGTACACATTTTCAAAGCACTTAAAAACCAATTCTGCAATATGTATAGATGGAACTTACGGAAACCTACCATTAAACACAAGATCTTAGGATCTTTGCAATATGTATAGATGCAACTTCAATTGCCAACAATTACTGATTTTCCGGTGCATTTATTAAAACCAGACTGAAGAGTAGTACCTGCTCTGGAAGTTAAATGGGAAGTAGCACCTGAATCCATGTACCATTGTGTATCACTTCGATCTTGAAGGGTTAAAGTGTTGAATGCATGAGCTATGTCGCAGTTGCTGCATAATTATTTGTGATGGCATTCTGTTGTTGCGTAGAATGTCTTGGACCAAGGAGACTATTTGTTGACTGTGTTGGAACCCTTGTGTGATCTGCCACGGATTCCACATCTGGTATGATGGTGGTTAGAAAGGAGGAGACCAGTTTAGAAATTGTGTAGGAGAGTAGTTTTGTCGTAACTGATTGTCGGAGTTACGACCTCTAGTTATGCCTTTGTTTCCTCTGCCATGAACTCTGCCATATTTTTGATTTGATGACCGATTATCAAGCTGGTGAGGCGTTTCTTTAGTGACAGTGAGAAAGGTAGGAGCAGATGAGTGATCAACATGTGTCGATTTTGGTTTGATTGCTCGTTTAAGACGATCCTCTTTATCTTGTAACATGTCTGCAGCATCATCAAATGATGGGAAGGGTTGGCAATGTTTGATTACATTTATAATGTTGTGAAATTTGGCACTGAGACCATTTAAGACATACATCACCAACGTACGATCTGGAACTGCATAGTTGATGTTGCGTAGAGAGTCCGCCAACTTCTTCATCTCACGGCAATAGTCTGCAATAGTTCTGTCACCTATTTCCATTGTTCACAGCTCATTGTCTAGGCAAAGATCTCTTGCGTGTTTGTGATAAGACAAATAGGTAGAAATTATATGAATTCTTCTTTATTGTTCCAAGAACGTAAAAGAGATTCCAAAATTGCCTAGTTGCTTTGTTAAGAATTGATTTACATGTTTATAATTAACTAATCTCTAACAACTTCCTAAACCTACGAAGATATGGATCTTATCATTATTAAACTAGATTGTTAATTCCTAGCCGTTGATCCTTCTTCTTCATCAACGATCGGATCTTTGCCAACTTGACTCGGGAGATTTGTTTCCTTTGCACCTCTCACATATGCCCTCCTGGGCATATTAAATACCCGCCGGTTCGAACACAGCTTGTCCCTAAACTGATGGTCCGAAAACTGAGTAGCAAAGTTATGCATAGTGAGCCAACTACTCTCGTGACTAGGAACACCTTTCCATTCAATGAGAACCTCCAACAGACCATTGACATTGTACCACATGTCTCGGATATCTTGAGGGATCAACACAAATTTTGCAGCTGCATTCAACGTTGTTGGTAACGGGTTCACCTTATGGAGTTTACCTAACACAAGTTTGAGTAATGAAACATGAAAAACCGGATGTATGCATGAAGAAGAAGGTAACACCAAACGATATGCAACCTTTCCAATCTGTTCCAATATGTCAAAAGGTCCATAATAACGGGCGGAAAGTTTGTGACAAGTCCTTTTCATCACCGAAAATTGTCTATATGGTCGAAGTTTTAGAAATACCTTGTCGTCAACTTTGAATTCCAACTCGCGTCTATGCTTATCTGCCGCATTCTTCATTCTATCTTGAGCGTGTTGTAAATGCAACTTAGTCTCCCGTAACATTGAATCTCATTCCTTTAATGATTCTTTACTCATGTTCAAACGGTAATATTTGTGGTGGGTCCCGTCCATATACTACTTTAAAAGGAGTAGAATGTAATGCCGAATGATACGAAGAATTACTCCATTGTAAAATCATAAACCAATAACTTAGTCAACCAAAACTTATAATCCATCAAAACCTCCCGGTTTTCCAACAAGAATTTTAAACTCTTTTGATCCGTTCGGACTATAAACTGATGACCAAACAAATAATGCCTCCATTTTAACACGGCTAATACTATTTCCATGAGTTATCTCTCGTAAATGGGCTTGCATTTTTCCTTCTCAGTAAAACATGACTAAAATAAGAAATGGGGTTATTGTTTTGCATGAAAAGAGCTCCCACCCCAATCCCCGAAGCATCGGATTCGACAATGAACATAGCCGTAAAATCTGGAAGTATTAATACCGGAGCTGCCACCATCGCTTTTTCAAACACTCAAATGCTTCTTGAGTCGTCGTAGACCAAAAAAAAATGGTCTCGTTTCAATAAATCTGTCAACAATTTTGCAATGGATCCGTAATGGCGAACAAACCTTCTGTAATACCCCGTGAGACCCAAAAATCCACAGAGTGCTTTTATATTTGTCGGAGTCGGCCACTTAAGCATGGCCTCGATCTTGCTCGGATCCATAGAAACACCTTCACAACTAATGTGGCCTAGGTAATCGATTTTGCTTTGCCAAAAAGCACACTTTTTCTTATTGGAAAACAGTTGTTGCCTCACCAATGAAAAACTTGTGATAAATGATCTCAGTATTGTGTGATAGAACAACTATACACCAAAATATCGTCAAAGTATATTAAGACAAATTTTCGTAAAAAATGGTTGAAGTACTCATTCATAAGGATTTGAAATGTCGCTGGAGCATTAGTTGAACCAAAAGGCATTACTAAGAATTCATAATGTCCGTCAATGGCCCGAAAAGCCGTTTTCTCCACATCGGTCTCTTTCATCCGGATTTAGTGATATCCCGACCTTAAATCGAGCTTGGAGAATACACATTACCCTCTTAACTCATCAAGTAATTTATCAATGTGAGGAATTGGAAATTTATCCAGAATTGTTAAGACAAATAGCTATAAATTATATGAATTCTTCTTTATTGCTACAAGAACGTAAAAGAGATTCCACAATTGCGTAGTTGCTTTGTCAAGAATTGATTTACATATTATAATTAACTAATCTCTAACAACTTCCTAAACCTACGGAGATATGGATTTTATCATTATAAAGATAGATTGTTAATTCCTAGCCCTTGATCCTTTTTCTTCATTAACGATCAGATCTTCGCCAACTTGACTCGGGAGCTTTGTGTAACACCCGCGTTCCGCGGACCCTTCGGGTGATTCCGGATGGGTTCGAGGGACAAAGGAAGTTGTGTGAGGAAGTAAGGGAAAGTCTGGGGTTTTGATCGAACAAGGCCAAGTGCCATTCGGACAAGGCCAAGTGCCATTCGGACAAGGCAATGTGTCATTCGGACAAGGCCAAATGAAATTCAGACAAGGTCGCGAGAATTTCGGACCAGGCTGCGTGAAGTTTGGACAAGGTAGCGTGAAATTCGGACCAGGCCGCGGGAAATTTGGACCAGACCGCAGAAAATTCGGACAAGTCCATGAAATTCAGACAAGGGAGTGACAGTGTCCGAACGGGTAGTGAGTTCGGACAGGGAGTGATGTGTTCAGACAGGAAGTGAAATGTTCGGACATAAAGTGAAGTGTTCGGACAAGGAAGTTGAGTGTCCGAACTGAAGGGAGTGATAATGGGAAGTGGTTGGGCCGTTCATGGGTCGGTCCGGGACATAAGTGTCCAGCGGATTGGACTTGATCCAATTCAAGTGGGCTCGACCTTGGGGCGGATTAGGGTTACGGTTTTTCACCCAAAACCCTATAAATAGGGATCAAAACTACCGCAGCCCAAATATCATCACGAAAATCTCTAAGGAAAATTGGAATCATTGCGAAGGAACTCTAAGACCAAATTTTGCCGAATCGACCAAGGGAAAGAGCGGATCGAGAGCGATCAAAACCGGACCCGAGTATCTTGATTGGCAATCGCATCAAGAGGTATCAGAAAAGGCTAAGGAAAAGGTGAGTTTTCGGGACAGTTGAGGTGATTCTTGGTTCGTTTTGGACAATAGTGGGATTAAGTCTTAGATGGGTTAGGATTGCGTGATTGATTGGATGAATATGTACTGTTTTCCGTTCATGATTGGTGTTTTGGTTGATTCGGGTGAATCCGAGTAACTAAGGCAACAGATCTGATCGGACTCTAAGCATATGAGTATGCTGGACTCTGTGCATGAATAATGTTATCTCTGACTTGATTGCTTGTTGTTTGATACGTATCTGGTTTGGCCTAGTGGGACGGAATGACCGACTCACTAAGCAAATTCGTTTGCTTACTCAATCTGTGTGATTGTAGGTGATTTACCCAAAGACCGTGAAAGTGGCTAAGTAGGAGCGAGACCGAGGCGAGAAGGAGGAAGGATGGAATAAGACTGGGTTAAAATAGGTCTAGACACATTTAAATTTGAACATTCTTGCAAACTTGTTGTACTAGAACCTCTTGAGTTGGTTGCATATTTTTTGGGCTTATAAAACTGTCAAAAACCCGAAAAAGACTAAGTAAAGAAAGAACCTAAAACTGACTAAGTGTTTGGTCCGCCCAAGGTCAAACTGAATCGAATCCGGACGTAGGCATCTTGATTTAGGGTGTCACAAGTTGGTATCAGAGCGCGGTTTGGTTCTAGGATAGTTGGATTATGCATAAACGGGTTAGATGAATGGAAACCCATCCTCCTCGCGCCAAGGTCTCACAGTAAGGTTTATATGTATTTTTATGGGTGTGAATTGAACTAAGTTAGTATGAGGGACTAACTTAGTGAATCGGGTCACTGTAGATGGCTAAAAGTAATCAGACCAGAAGGAATGTGGGAAACTAGGCGGCTTCCCGAGCTGTGACAGGAAGGACCGAGGATGAGGATGTCCAATGTGTGGACAATCAAAGTGTGGAAAGAAGTGAACATCCCAACGCGAGTGCTGGTACCGCGAATCCGATTGGGATGAGTGAGGTGTTTGCTTTTTTGACCCAAGTCTTGGAAAGACTTCCTGCTGTAGTGCCCGCTGCAGCAGTACCACCGTAGGTGATTCCGGTTCTGGTGGAAAATGTGGTCGAGGAGACACACTCTGCAGTTACTCCATCATACCTGAAGATGATGGATCACATGCAGAAGTTAGGCACCAAGTTCTTTCAGGAGGTGCCAAGCCTATCGAGGCAGACGAGTGGCGAAGTAGGCTAGAAAGGAATTTCAACTCTATCTGATGCCCGGAAGAGTTTAAGAGGAATATCGCGGTCCATTACCTGGAAGGGGACGCGCACAATTGGTGGCAAGGCGTTTCAGGAAGAATGGATAACCCGAACTGCAGCTGGGAAACGTTCGGTAAGGAGTTTAGGGCAAAATACTTCCCACCGAAAGTGTTTGATCGGCTTGAGGGAGCCTTTCTGGATCTTTGCCAAGGATCCATGTCCGTGAGGGAATATGAGACCAAGTTCAACAATCTGAGGCGATATGCGGGTCGCGAGTTGGACGATGAGAAGGTCCAGGTTCGTCGCTTTATGCGCGGACTGCAAATCGAACTCCAAGAACGTTTGCCAAGTCCGGAACTACAATTCTGTTGCCGAGCTGGTAGAGAAGGCAGCACAGTTGGAAAGTGGGCTGGAAGAAGCCAAGGTGGCTGGGGAAAGGAAGCAGGTACAGACTGTACCGCAAGTGCAGGCGGGAAGTGTTTTGGGACCCAGGTTCAAGAAGATGGAAGGAAATGGGTCCGCGAAGCCAATTGTTGGCCGCAGTATGTGCAAGGTCTGTGGGAAGGAGCATTCTGGTACATACAGATTTGCTTCGGGTGCATGCTTCTGATGTGGTAGCACGCAGCATAGGATTCAGGACTGCCCGAAAGAGGACCCAAGGGAAAAGGAAGTCTGAACTAGTGATGCAAGGGTGTGCTACAACTGCGGTGAAGTTGGGCACATCAGACCGCATTGTCCGAAGTTGGAGCAGTCTTCAGGGAAACGGGCAAGTGAAGCACTGCCACCTCCGCCAAAGAGGCAAGCATTGGTGCCTAGGGATTATTCGATGGTTACGGACCCAGCGGATCAGAACACTGCGTGCCCAATAACTTGTGAGTCTTCTCACTCTTTACCTTAGCATTCTCTTGGTGAACTTGCTTGCTTGTTGCATATGATAGGGTCCTTAGTAGTATGGACAATGTGTAGGAACTGTTAAAATGGGTGGTGTGGCAACCCATGTATTATTTGATTCGGGGGCAACACACTGTTTTGTGCACCCAAGAATGATAGGTACTCAAGGATTCCAGAAGGAACCCGGGGAAGGTAAAGGACTAGTCCGAGCCACTGGTGGGCAAGTGATGGACATTTTGGGTAGTGTCTGGAACGTCCCAGTGTGCAGAGAGGGAGTGAGCATGCCAGTTGATTTGGTGATCTGCCAAGTGAAGTTTTATGACGTGATCTTGGGAATGGATTGGCTCGGAAGGAACAAGGCACACTTAGACTGCCATCGCGGTCGAATGAAATTTGAAAATGGTGGGAATCAGCTGGTGTTTCAGGGAATCCGACCCACCTCAGGGAACTTGATCATTGCGGCTATCCAAGCAGAACGGATGGTCGAACTAGGATGTGAAGCGTACCTCACAACTGCCGAGATAGAAACAAACACAGAACTTAAGGATATTCCGGTGGTGAGTGAGTTCTAGGATGTGTTCGCGGCAGTTAAGGGTTTACCACCATCTCGATCTGATCCTTTCACGATCGAGTTAGAACCCGAGACGGCCCCAATCTCTAAGGCACCTTATCGGATGGCGCCGGCAGAGATGGCCGAGTTAAAGAGGCAGCTTAGCGAATTGACGGATAAGGGATTCATTCGCCCAAGTAGTTCGCCTTGGGGCGCACCAGTGCTCTTCGTCAAGAAGAAGGATGGCACGTTCAGGCTGTGCATAGATTATCGTGGGTTGAACCGAGTAACGGTAAAGAACAGGTACCCTCTTCCTCGGATAGACGAGTTATTGGACCAACTCAGAGGTGCTACCTGGTTCTCAAATATTGATTTGGCTTCGGGTTACCATCAGATCCCAATCGCGGAGCCTGACGTTCGGAAAACAGCCTTCCGAACAAGGTACGGACACTTTGAGTTCGTGGTCATGCCTTTCGGGCTGACCAATGCTCCAGCAGCCTTCATGAAATTGATGAACGATGTGTTCCGAGAATTCTTGGATGAATTTGTGATCATCTTCATAGATGACATTCTGGTGTACTCTAAATCGCTGGAAGAGCATCAAGGTCACTTAAGGATGGTTTTGGGGAAGCTAAGGGAACACAAGCTGTTCGGAAAGCTAAGTAAGTGCAGCTTTTGGCAAAGGGAAATTGGGTTCTTGGGTCATGTGGTCTCGGATAAGGGAGTGTCCGTGGACCCGGAAAAGATCAAGGCAATTTCAGAATGGCCTAGACACTTGAACGCATCCGAGGTAAGGAGTTTCCTTGGACTACCTGGGTATTACCGACGTTTTGTTAAAGGCTTTGCAAGCATGGAGCAGCCTATGACCCAGCTTACTGGAAAGGATGTCCCTTTCAGTTGGACTAAGGAATGTGAAGGGAGTTTCTCAAGGCTTAAGGACATGCTAACGAGTACTCCAGTTCTGGCCTTGCTAGAACCGAGTGAGCCTTATGTGGTGTATACGGACGCATCACGAATGGGTTTGGGTTGTGTACTGATGCAGCATGGGAAGGTGATTGCCTATGCATCATGACAGTTAAGGAAGCATGAAGTGAATTACCCCACTCATGACTTGGAACTGGCTGCAGTTGTTTTCGCCTTGAAGATATGGTGATCCTACCTTTATGGTGGAAAGGTCCAATTGTTCACGGATCATAAGAGTTTGAAGTACATCTTCACTCAACCGGACCTGAACCTAAGGCAAAGACGATGGATGGAACTGATTGCGGACTATGACCTGAACATAGAATACCATCCGGGTAAGGCAAACTTAGTTGCTGATGCACTAAGTAGGAAAAGGGTGGATGTGGACTCAGAAAAAGAAATGGAAGGGCTGATTAGCATGGTCGGGACGTTGAGTTTAGCAGCCGTAACGGTTGAAGAGGAACCTTTGGGCTTAGGTGCAGCGGACCAAGCGGATTTGCTAAGTCGGGTATGGATTTCCCAGGAAAAGGATGAATAGTACTGAGTACCAGATTTTGAATAATGGGACGATTCTGGTTCATGGCCGAGTGTGTGTTCCAAACGACCAAGGATTGCAGGAAGAAATCCTTAAGGAGGCACATCAGTCTAAGTTGGCTATCCATCCTGGATCAACCAAGATGTACCGAGATCTAAAAAGGTACTATCATTGGACAGGAATGAAGAGGGACGTGGCTAAATGGGTTTCAGAATGCCCTACTTGCCAATTGGTGAAGGCAGAACACCAAGTTCCTAGTGGGTTGTTGCAAAGCTTACCGATCCCGGAATGGAAATGGGACATGATCACAATGGACTTTATAACGGGACTGCCCATTTGTGATAAAAGGGATGCGATATGGGTAATAGTGGATCGACTAACCAAGTCGGCTCACTTCATTGCGGTCAATAGGACGAATCGAGCTGAAAAGTTGGCCAAAATCTATGTAAAGGAGATTGTTCGGTTGCATGGTGCATCGACAAGTATAGTGTCGGATCGGGATGCCAAGTTTTGTTCAGCGTTTTGGAAAGCGCTTCAGGCTAAGTTGGAGACTAGGGTCCATACGAGTACGGCTTACCATCCGCAGACAGACGGTCAGTCAGAACGTACCATCCAAACACTTGAGGACTTGTTGCGGGCAAGTGTGTTGGATTGGGGAGGTAAGTGGGATGAGCACTTACCTTTGGTCGGATTCGCGTATAACAACAGTTATCACGCAAGTATTGGGATGTCTCCGTATGAGGCACTGTACGGACGACCGTGTCGAACTCCTTTGTGTTGGACTCTAGTGGGGGAGCGAAGCATCTATGGGCGAGATTTCATAGAGGACACAACAAAAAAGTTGAGAATGGTCAAGCTCAACATGAAACAAGCTCAGGATAGGCAAAAGAGCTATGCGGACAAGAGAAGGAAGGAACTTGAGTTTGCAGTTAGTGACTTGGTCTATCTTAAGACGGTCACATATAAGGGTAAGGAGCATTCGGCCCGATCAGCTAAGTTAACACCAAGGTATATGGGGCCTTATGAGATTTTGGAAAGGATTGGGAAGGTAGCCTATAAGCTAGCACTGCCCGTGGAACTGGATGCGTTTCATAATTTTTTCCATGTTTCGATGCTAAAGAAGTGCTTAGGCAATGGAGAACGAGTCGTGGTTGAACCTCCAAGGAACCTAAGGGAAAATATGACGGTTGAAGGAGTTCCAGTTCGGATCCTAGATAAGAAGGTCAAGGCAGACCGAAGGAAGAAAACCAGAATGGTCCAAGTCGAATGGGATTGCGATGGGGAAATTGAGGTCACGTGGGAACCAGAAGTCAGAATGAAGGAAATGTTTTCTAAGTTATTTGAGAAGCAAAAGGCTGGACCATCCCAAGTCTAGATTCGATGACGAATCCTTTGAAGTGGGGGAGACTTGTAACACCCGCGTTCCGCGGACCCTTTGGGTAATTCCGAATGGGTTCGAGGGACAAAGTAAGTTGTGTGAGGAAGTATGGGAAAGTCTAGGGTTTTGATCGAACAAGGTCAAGTGCCATTCTGACAAGGCCAAGTGCCATTCGGACAAGGCAATGTGTCATTCAGACAAGGCCAAATGAAATTCGGACAAGGTCGCGAGAATTTCGGACCAGGCTGTGTGAAGTTCGGACAAGGTCGCGTGAAATTCGGACCAGGCCGCGGGAAATTCGGACCAGGCCGCGGAAAATTTGGACAAGTCCATGTAATTCGGACAAGGGAGTGACAGTGTCCGAACGGGTAGTGAGTTCGGACAGGGAGTGATGTGTTCGGACAGGAAGTGAAATGTTCGGACAGAAAGTGAAGTGTTCGGACAGGGAAGTTGAGTGTCCGAACTGAAGGGATTGATAATGGGAAGTGGTTGGGTCGTTCATGGGTCGGTCTGGGACATAAGTGTCCAGCGGATTGGACTTGATCCAATTCAGGTGGGCTCGAATTTAGCCCACCTTGGGGCGGATTAGGATTAGGGTTTTTCACCCAAAACCCTATAAATAGGGATCAAAACTACCGCAGCCCAAAAATCATCACGAATATCTCTCAGTAAAATCGAAATCATTGCGAAAGAACTCTAAGACCAAATTTTGCCGAATCGAGCAAGGGAAAGAGCGGATCGAGAGCGATCAAAAACGGATCCGAGTATCTTGATTGGCAATCACATCAAGAGGTGTCAGAAAAGGCTAAGGTAAAGGTGAGTTTTCAGGACCGTTGAGGTGATTCTTGGTTCGTTTTGGACAATAGTGGGATTAAGTCTTAGATGGGTTAGGATTGCTTGATTTATTGGATGAATATGTACTGTTTTCCGTTTATGATTGGTGTTTTGGTTGATTCGGGTGAATCCGAGTAACTAAGGCAACAGATCTGATCAGACTCTGAGCATATGAGTATGCTGGACTATGTGCATGAATAATGTTATCTCTGACTTGATTGCCTGTTGTTTGATACGTATCTGGTTTGGCCTAAAAGGACGGAATGACCGACTCACTAAGCAAATTCGTTTGCTTACTCAATCTGTGTGACTGTAGGTGATTTACCCAAAGACCGTGAAAGTGGCTAAGTAGGAGCGAGACCGAGGCGAGAAGGAGGAAGGATGGAATAAGACTGGGTTAAAATAGGTCTAGACACATTTAAATTTGAACATTCTTGCAAACTTGTTGTACTAGAACCTCTTGAGTTGGTTTATGCATATTTTTTGGGCTTATAAAACTGTCAAAAACCCAAAAAAGACTAAGTAAAGAAAGAACCTAAAACTGACTAAGTGTTTGGTCCGCCCAAGGCCAAACTGAATCGAATCCGGACGTAGACATCTTGAGTTAGAGTGTCACACTTTGCTTCCTTTGCATGTCTCACATATGCCAGGGCATATCAGTTTGTTGTTGCAGAATTGATTTTCAATTCTTAGCCAAATCTCACGTGACGTAGAACCAGTAACGAAGGGGCCTTGGAAGAGTGTAGGAGAAAGAGTGTTGTATAACCAGAGTTTTACAGTGCTGTCTCGTTTCTTCCAAGCAGAATGAGCATCGGGAAGGAGAGAGTCATCAATGTGTACAAGAACATCATAGCTTAGACAGTGAGTGTTGAAAAGTTCACTCCATGCATCATAGTTGTTTTCTTCGAGGTCGAGGATCACAGGATGTGTGATTTGATGTTTGAAACAACATAGGCTTTATCGGAGATGGTTGGTGCTTGTGGAACGTTTTGAGCGACCATTGAAAGAAAGATAGAAAGGAATAAAAACAAAGAAATTAAGAGAAGAAAGAGAAGGGGATCAAGAGAAAGAGAGGAAAAATATAGAGCCTAGCTCTGAACATATACAACTGTAACAAGAATATGTTGTATTCTAATACAAGAGGTATCTCATGTCAAGAG